>ML876030.1:0-12123 GCA_009831015.1 Picea engelmannii
CTAACCCACTTCTAACCATTTGTCAACTTAGTGATTTCTCCATTAACTTTATTATTTAAATAATTTCTTTTGTATTCACTTTGAATTATAGTACACTCATCACTTCACTTTATTATTTACTTTCTAAAAATATCTTAAAAAACTTTGGCTACTTTGACCTTTTGGGGCTTCTAGATGACTCGTGAGGGTTCTCCAAATTCACATGACGATAAATCTCTAACCATGAGCAGTTATGTGATGTTCCACATACCACTGAAAATATATCAAAACTCATACCATTATACATGAAACAACCTTGGGTGCATTACCCAAACCTTTGTTCTACCAAAATTCGCTACCATACTTTCTTCAAGTGTTGACATCAATCACTAAGATTGACATCAATCTACAAAATCACTCTCTAATGGTTGAAATCAATGAAAACCAACAATCCATACCAACTATCCATCAACCTAAGCCAATTGTCTGACAATCTCCCCCTTTGGCATTGATGGAAACACAAACATTGATGGCAACACTTAGTCATGATAACATTCATGATTATACTCCTCATCAATGTTTCTCATCTCTCCACCTTTGACATCAATGGAAAAGGGTGCCTCCCTTTGGGGCTTCTCCCCCTCACGGAACTCTCTTTGGGGTTTCTCCCCTTGTCTACATGCCTTTGATTACTCTCTCTCGCTTCATATGAATAATATCTTCCCGTTTGAAAAATGGTATCACTCTGAAGTCATATCGCTCATTCTTTCCTTGTGACAATCACTCCCCTTGGAAACATGAATTTATGCTCTCTCTCCAAGAATTTACCTTTGAATATGATAAATCTCTCCCTCTTTGTCTTATTTATGGTGTTTCCTTGTGTACACATAAGGCATATAAGATAAGAATTCAAAAGAATTCATTTTGGAGTAGAAATTACTCCTAGTCTCTGGAAAAGACACTCAAGGGCTTCCCGTGGAAGCGGTTTTGTAAATATGTATGCCACTTGTTCTTTTGTTCCCAGATATTCAACTCTGATGTTCGTCTTTGCAACTTGTTCCCGTAGAAAGTGATACTTTATTGGAATGTGCTTCGTCTTGGAGTGCATCATCGGGTTCTTTGATACACTGATGGTGCTTGTATTATCACAATAGATTGGTATGGGATAGTCATACTCAACCTATATATCTGTCAAATTTTGTTTCGTCCATATAACCTGTGTACAACATGTTGCTGCTGTAATATACTCTACCTTGGTTGTAGATAAGGATATTGATGATTGTTTCTTTCTTAGCCAAGATATTAAACACTCACCCAAGTAGAACGGTGTTCCAATGGTGCTCTGTTAGTCATCAATGAAACCTTCCTAATCTGCATCTGTGTAGGAAATAAGTGATAGATCCTTTCCTTTTTGATACCATAATCCAAACTCTTTTGTTCCTTTGAGATATCTAAAAATCCTCTTCATTGTTAATACATGTGATTCCTTTGATGCTTCTTGAAATTGTGCCACATGTCCAACTGTCTGCGTTACATCTATTATGGATTTTGTCACATATAGTAAACTACCAATCATTGACTTGTATTGCCTCTGGTCTGTAGACTTTGAATCATTATCTTTTCTCAACTTGCAACTAGTTTGCATAGGAGTGGTAATTGGTTTGCTATCTTCCATTCTGAACCTATTTAACATTTCTTTGATATACTTAGTTTGACAAATAAAAATTCCTTGGTTTCTTTGACATATATGAAGACACAAAAATAAGGATAGTTCTCCAAGTAATGACATTTCAAATTCATTATGCATATTCTTTGCAAATTTCTGGCTTAACCTGTCATTACTACTTCCAAATCAATATCATCAACATAAATTTAAATTAATAAAATATTACCTTGACTTACCTTCATGTAGAGGTTGTTGTCTACAGTTCCTTTCCATAGTTCATAGGGAGCTTTTTCATCGTTGTTTATGAGCATTAATCTATTTTGAACGTGAACGGATGTATGCACTACATGTTTCCAAACAATATCTCTCAATTTGGAATCCATTAGAATTGTTCGAGCCATTTCTTGTGTAATTATCATCCATTATTATAATGTTCCTTTGTCTTTGAACCACTCTTTGAACCAATATATGAATCCATGCTCTCATCCACTTCCATATATTTGTCCAAACCTACTAACTGTTCTTATAAATCCATCTCTGTCCATACTATCCAAGACTCTACTTGCACAATTGTCCATAATTATGACCCATTTATCACTATACTATCATGAAGTCTTGATTAATCTATCAAACTTTACTTTTTCTAATTGACTTCTCTGAATCTATCTTCTCAAACTCTGCAAGCTACTCAAAGGATGGTTCTTTGGTCTGTCACGGCTATCGCTTAGAATTCCCCTATCTAATATTCATATTACTTGGGAGTCTCTGAGCCAGATGGATTAGAACAAATCCTTATCTGATGTGTATTCATCATCATCTTCATTGGTAGATTCATCATCATCTTCATTGGTAGATACATTATCTCTCTGATCTTTGACTTCTTTCTTTATGTCTATGGATTCATATTTCACTACAATTCCTGAAAGTACAATCACTAGAACCGATTCATTATTTACATATACTTCCTTTCTTTTAGTTATTTTCCAAACCTTTATGTATCTGACATCTTTATTTTTCTCTGTAGAATTTTCTTCATCTCGTTTTATTGCCAATCTTGCAATCTCAGGTACCTGGTCTTTGTTCACTTGTTCTTCATGTTTTCGTATCCATACCTTCTTATATCTAATATCGATGTTCTCTTTCATGGAAGTATCGATCATGCTTCTACAATCACTGGTTATGTGTTCATAGTTATGACATTTGTAACACTCCATGTTACGTGCGACCACATAGGCACTTCTTGCTTGAACATTTCTTTTATAATCCCTACAATCTGCAAACTTCTGTCTAAAATTAGTACATTAAAAACAATGACCATAAAATAAATTTGCATACCTAGCAGTGAATGATCTTCTTTGTGGTGTAGTCTTTCTGAATTTCTGCCTTGACTGATCATGATCATGATTGAAGATTCTTTGTGTCTTGAACACAGATGGTCTTCTTGAAGATGTATCTTCAATAGTTTTCTTAGATTATGGTTGACCATGATTTATTTCTTTCAGTACTTATGCATAACTCTTTCTATTTTCGTCATTCTTCTTTTCTATCAACCTAGAGTTCTTCTCTTAATTCTCTATAACTAATCTGGATTTTTTTGTCTTTTCAACGCTCCTTTTGAGATTGACGATTTTACTTCTCAATGTGACAACTTATTCTTCAAGTTTCTCAACGTATTCTTCCTTCTTTAATATATGAGACTTCATGACTTCTCTATTCTCTTCGCTTGTTCAAGCTGAATTTTTAATGTGATTATTTCTTCTTCAAGTACTTTCTCTTCTTGACCAAACTCTAACTCAAGATGGTTTAGATCGTTATCTCTTTCCTTAAAATGATCTGTCAATATATTGTCTCTCATTTATGCTTCTTCCTTATGTGCTGCTATGTTGGCTTCCAAACACTTCTTTTGATATTCAATATTTTCTTCGATCTTTCTGGCTTCTTCTAGCTGAGTTCTTAACTTCTCTATGACCTGTTGGACTTCTTAAAAAATGCGGACACTTTCCTCTTGTTTCATCAATTCTTTATTGAGTGACTTGTTTTTTTCTCTCAGTTCATCTAAAGAACTAATCAATTTTGCCTCATAATTGTTTTCTTTTTCAATTTGTTTGTTTATCTCATTTCTTTCATGACATTCTATTTCAATATGTCCATGTTTTTCACAATAAAAGCAAAAAAACATACCTCTAGTGATTTTGTACTCTTCATCTTCTGAATATGTTTGACACGGTGAACATAATTTTTCTTGATTTGTATCTGCATCTTCTTTGACATTTTCAGAATCTGCGATGGGTGAAGAATATATGTCATGTAACTTATGTCAAAGTCCCTTTGATGATGAAAATTTACCAACCTTTTCTCTTACCAGATTAGGTAATATTTCCCAGATGAAGTTCATTGCTATTTTTTTATTCTTCTTCAATTTCTTCTTGGTTGCAGTCTTTTCACTTTTTGAACTATCATATCCTGTAACAACTGATAGCTAAATATAATTTCCCTTTGCCTATAAAAATAATTTTTTCCTTATGCTCCACCTCTCATACTTAAAACCATTTTGATCATTAAAAATTGGTACTCCATTCTCAGAATAATCCATGACATCCTTCCAATGGTTAAATTGTTTCCTGAAGGAATCGACTCTGATACCAATTGTTCGATTACTAAGAGGGAGAGTGAATCGGTAATAGAGAAATCTAATCCTGTTTAACCATATAATGCAAGTGTTATATCAATGTATCATTATCATCCAATATTTGCAGAGTAAATAAACAATGAACAAATGAACAATCATACACATACACAGTACACCAGTGTTTTTACGTGGAAACCCAAAGCGAGACAAAAACAAAGAATAATGTTTCTTATATGTCTTGAAGAATTACATTCATTGGAAGCACGAACTTCCTTTATTATCTAGTTGCAACTGGAAGGAGGCTCCAACCCCCTATTTTCTCAGGCTATAACCCGAGGGAGGCTCCAACTCCCCAATTCTATGGCTACAACCAGAATGAGGCTACAACCACCTATCATCTCTGGTTACAAATGGAAGGTGGCTACAACCGAAAGGTGCCGACACCCAACTGTCCTTGCTCAGTCTAATGACCCTCAAGTAGAATTAGAATTCTGGAACCACTGTCACACTATCACTATCATATATACCATTGTAAACATGTACCAATAAACCTGCACCAAACAACTTGTACTAATAACCTAAACCATGCGTCAACCATGCATCAACCTGTACCTCAACCTATTATCAACTTGTGCCCTAAATAAGTGCATCAACCATGCACCAACCTGTACCTCAACATCTACCATGAAAAAGTGCATCAACCATGCACAAAACTTGTACAAATAACATGTCACAACAACCTGTCCAAACAACCTATCACAACAACCTATCTCATCAATCTTATCAACCAAATCAGATCTACTCACCAAGATCAATCACCAAGAAAAATATCAAAGATGTGCATCAACCAAGCATAAAAAAACAACTCATAATCATCACCAAGAACAATATGTGCTTCTAATAATATACCAATACAAGTATGCTACATCATCCAGAAACCATGTGTCAATAATACTACTAATAAGTGCCTCCAACCATGTACCAAGTATGTATCAATCATGTATCAACTACTCATCAACTATGAATCATCAATATGTACCAACATTATCAACTATACACCTCATGTATGTGCCAACTCATCAACTACTTGTCTCAACCATGTACCCAACATGTACCTCAACCAAAATCCCTCATCAATTTCATCATCCAAATATTATTTGTAACTTTGTAATAGACCCGGTTTATATGATCACATACCTGCAAACCTTCCTTAAATTTAACAATAAGAGACTAGCATTTTCATCAAACTTTTATTTAGTCTCACAAGACCATTTTTCTCAATGGCCTATCAATTTCATTGTCTGAATCATTCTAGAAAAAAAATTACGAAAATGGTGAGATGACCTGTAAACAACATACCTTAGAAAGCATCATCAAGAGAATTTATCCTCCCTTGAATTTTGGCCTTCTTTACTTCATCTTCTCTTTGAAATTCAACTTAGATATCCTTTGGTTACCTCAGTCACATGTATATATTCATTATTATCAAGTGTGATATAAAATGAGAGACCCTTGCCTCTTATTTATACTTTCAATGACCTTCCTCAAGGGTTTACCTTATAACCATCTTAACCCACTTTCCTTATTTTAGGGTTAACCCACTTCTAACCACTTGTCCAATTAGTAATTTATCCATTAAATTTATTATTTAAATAATAAATTTTGTATCCACTTTGACTTATAGTAAACGCATCACTTCACTTTACCTCAAGGGGTTACCTTCTAACCATCTTAAACCACTTTCCTTATTTTAGAGCTAACCCACTTCTAACCACTTGTCAACTTAGTAATTTATCCATTAAATTTACTATTTAAATAATTTCTTTTGTAATCAATTTGAATTATAGTACACTCATCACTTCACTTTATTATTTTCCTTCTAAAAATCTCTTAAATCACTTGGAATAATTTCACCTTTTGGGGCTTCTAGATGACTCATGAGGGTTCTCCAACTTCACATGGCCATAACTCTCTAACAGTGAGGAGTTATGTGACTTTCCACATTCCACTGGAAATGGCATGAAATGTAATATCCATATAGAATAGTATTACCTACAAATATATCAAAACTCATACCATTATACATGAAACGAGCTTGGGTGCATTACCCAAACCTTTGTGCTACTGGAATTTGCTACCAGACTTTCTCCAAGGGTTGAATTCAATCACTAAGGGTTGAAATCAATATACAATATCACTCTCCAATGGTTCACATCAATAAAAACGAACAATCCATACCAACTATCCATCAACCTAACCCAACTGTCTAACAATCTCCCCCTTTGGAATTGATGGCAACATCGACATTGATGGAAACAATTATTCATGATAACATTCATGCTTATACTCCTCTTCAATGTTTCTATCTCTCCCCCTTTGACATCAATTAATAATGATATCTCCCTTTGGGGTTTCTCCCCCTGACTAAACTCTCCTTGGAGTTGCTCCTCCTGTCTACATGCCTTTGATTTTTCTTTGTGTTTATAAGCGTCTGATTACTCTCTCTCCCTTCATATGAATAATATTTCCCCCTTTGACAAATGGTATCACTCAGAACTCATATTGCTCATTCTTCCCTTGTAACAATCACTCCCCTTGGAAACATGCCTTTGTTCTCTCTCTCAAAGAATTTACCTTTGTATCTAATAAATCTCTCCCCCTTTGTCCTATTTATGTTTCTTCCTCATGTACATATAAGACATATAAGATAAGAATTCAAAAACATTCATGCTGGAGTAGAAATTACTCCTAGTCTCTGGAAAAGATACTCAACGGATTCTCGTGGAAGTGGTTTTGTAAATATGTAATCCACTTGTTCTGTTGTTCCCACATATTCAACTCTGATATTCTTCTCTGCAACCTATTCCCGTAGAATGTGATACTTGATTGGAATTTGTTTCATCTTGGAGTGCATCACTGAGTTCTTTGAGATATTGATGGCACTTGTATTATCACAATATATTGGAATGGGCTCATCATAATCAACCTATATATCTGTCAAAGTTTGTTTCAACCATAGAAACTGTGTACAGCATGCTGCTACTGCAATATACTATGCCTCAAATATATATAAGGATATTGCTGATTGTTTCTTTCTTAGCGAAGATACTAAACACTCACCCACGTAGAACATTGCTCCACTGGTGTTTCGTCGGTCATCAATGCAACCTTCCCAATCCGCATCTATGTAGGCAATAAGTGATAGATCCTTTCCTTTTGGATACCATAATCCAAACTCTTTTGTTCCTTTGAGATATCTGAAAATCCTCTTCACTGCTAATATATGTGATTCCTTTGGTGTTGTTTGAAATCGTGCCACATATTCAACTATCTACATTACATCTATTCTAGATGTTGTCACATTTAGTAAGCTACCAATCATTGACCTATATTTCCTCTGGTCTATAGACTTTGAATCATCATCTTTTCTCAACTTGCAACTTGTTTGCATAGGAGTGGTAATTGGTTTGCAATCTTCCATTCTGAACCTCTTTAGCATTTCTCTAATATACTTAGTTTGAGAAATAAAAAATTCCTTGGTTTCTTTGACATATCTAAAAACCCAAAAAGAAGGATAGTTCTCCAAGTAATGACATTTCAAATTCATTTTGCATATCCTTTGCAAATTTCTAGCTTAACCTGTAATTAATACTTCCAAAACAATATCATCAACATAAATTTCAATTAATAAAATATTACCTTGAGTTATCTTGATGTAGAGGTTGTTGTCTGCAGTTCCTTTCCATAGTTCATATGGAGTTTTTTCATTGTTGTTTCTAAGAATTACTCTGTTTTGAATGTGAACTGATGTATCCACTACAAGTGTCTAAAAAATATCTATCAATTTGGAATCCTTTAGCATTGTTCGATCCATTTCCTGTGTAATTATCATCCATTATGATAATTCTAATTTGTCTCTCAAACACTCTTGGAACCAATATATGAATCCATGCTCTCATCCACTATCATATATCTGTCCAAACCTGCTAAGTGTTCGTACGAATCCATATCTTTCTATATTGTCCAAGACTCTACTTGCGCAATTGTCCATAACGTTGACCCATTTATCACTATACTATCATGAAGTCTTTATTAATCTATCAAACTTTACTTTTTGTAATTGACTTCTTTGAATCTGTCTTCTCAAACTCTGCAAGTTGCTCAACGGATGGTTCTTTGTTCTGTTACAGCTATCGCATATACTCCCCCTATCTAATATTCATATTACTTGGGATTCTCTAAGCCGGATGGATTATAACAATTCCTTCTCTGATATGTATTCATCGTCATCTTCATTGGTAGATTCATCATCATCTTCATTGGCAGATTCATTATCTCTCTAAGCTATGACTTCTTTCTTTTTGTCTATGGATTCATCCTTCACTACAACTCTTGAAAGTACAGTCTCTTGAACTTGTTCATTATTTACCTGTACTTCCTTTCTTTCAGTTATTTTCCAAACCTCTCTGTATCTAACATATTTCTTTTTCTCTGTAGAATTTTCTTCATCTCCTATTATTGCCAATCTTGCGATCTCAGGTACCTAGTATTTGTTTACTTGTTCTTCCTGTTTTCTTATACATACTTTCTTATATATGAAATTGGTGTTCTATTTCATGAAGTATAGATCATGCTTTTACAATCAATGGCTATGTGTCCATATTTATGACATTTGTAACACTCAATGTTACATGCGACCACATAGGACATTCTTACTTGAACATTTTTTTTATAATCCCTGCAATCTGCAACCTTATGTCCAAAATTAGTACAATAAAAATGATGACCATAAAATAAATTTGCATACCTTGGATTGAATGATATTCTTTGTGGTGTAGTCCTTATGAATTTATTCTTTGACTAATCATGATCATGATTGAAGCTTCTTTGTGGCATGAACAAAGATGGTCTTCTTGAAGATGTATCCTCAATAGTTTTCTTAGATTATGGTTGACCATGATTTCTTCCTTTCAGTACTTATGGATAACTCTTTATATTTTCTTCATTCTTCTTTTCTATCAACCTAGAGTGTTTCTCTTCGTTCTATGTAACTAATGTGGATGTTTCTGTCTCTTCAACGCTCTTTTTGAGATTGATGATTTTACTTCTCAATGTGACAACTTATTCTTCAAGTTTATGAACTTCTTATTCTTTCTTTAATATATGAGACTTCATGACTTCTTTTGTTCTCTTCTCTTCTTCAAGCTAAATTTTTAATGTGATTATATCTTCTTCAAGTACTTTCTCTTCTTGGCAAAACTCTGACTCAAGCTGGTTTACATCATTAGTTCTTTCCTTAAGATGATCTGTCAATATATTGTCTCTCATTTATGGTTCTTCCTTTTGTGATACTATGTTGGCTTCCAAACACTTCTTTTGATATTCAATATTTTCTTTGATCTTTCTGGCTTCTTCTAGATGAGTTCTTAAGTTCTCTATGACCTGTTGGGATTCTTTAAAAATGTGAACACTTTTCTTTTGTTTCATAAATTATTTATTGAGTGACTTGTTTTCTTCTCTTAGTTCATCTAAAGCACTAATCAATTCTACCTAATAAT
This sequence comes from Picea engelmannii, assembly GCA_009831015.1. Classification (NCBI taxonomy): domain Eukaryota; kingdom Viridiplantae; phylum Streptophyta; class Pinopsida; order Pinales; family Pinaceae; genus Picea; species Picea engelmannii. Next base: position 9,833 of record ML876030.1, read on the forward strand.
TGTCTTATTTTTCAATTTGTTTGTTTGTCTCATTTCCTTCATGGCATTCTATTTCAATATGTCAACGTTTTTCGCAATTAAATCAAAACATCATACCTCTGGGGATTATGTACACTTCATCTTCTGAATATGTTTGACATGGTGAACATAATTCTTCTTGATTTGTATGCACATCTTCTTTGACATTTTCTGAATCTGCGATGGGTGAAGAATATATTTCATGTAACTTATCCCAAAGTTCATTTGTTTATGAACATTTACCAACTTTTTCTCTTACCGAATTAGGTAATCCTTCCCAGATGAAATCCATTCCTATTTTTTTATTCTTCTTCAATTTCTTCTTGGCTGAAGTATTTTCCCTTTTTGAACTATCATATCCTATAACAACTGATAGCCAAATATAATGTCCATGTGCCTGTAAAAATACTTTCATCCTTACCCTCCACATCTCATACTTAAAGCCAATCTAACCATTCAACATTGGTACTCCATTCTTAGAGTAATCCATGATCTCCTTCCAATGGTTAAATTGTTTCCTGAAGCAACCAACTCTGATACAAATTGTGAATCAGTAATAGAGAAATCTAATCCTTTTTAACCATATAATGCAAGTGTTATATCAATGTAACATTATCATGCAATATTTGCAGAGTAAATAAACATTGAACAAATGAACAATCATACACATACACAGTACACCAATATTTTTAGGTGGAAACCCAAAGTGGGAGAAAACCACGTAATTATTTTTCTTATATGTCTTGAAGAATTACATTCATTGGAAGCACCAACTTCCTTTTTTTTCCACCTGCAACTGGAAGGAGGCTCTAACCCCATAGTTTCTCAGGATACAACCTGAGGGAAGCTCCCCAATTCTCTGGATACAAATAGAAGGAGGCTAAAACCCCCTATGATCTCTGACTACAACCAGAAGGTGGATACAACCACCTATCCTTGCCCCATCCAACCACCCTGAAGTAGATGTAGAATTATGGAACCATTGTCACACTATCACTGTGAGATATATTCTTGTAAATATGTACCAATCAACCTGCACCAAACAACTTGTAACAATAATGTGAACCATACATCAATTTGTACCTCAACCTGTTATCAACCTGTACCATAAATAAGTGCATCAACCATGCACCAATCTGTACCTCAACTTGTACCATGAACAAGTGCATCAACCATGCACCAAACCTATACAAATAAAATGTCACAACAACCTGTCCAAACAACCTATCATGAAAACATGTCTCATAAATATTATCAACCAAATCAGATCTACTCACCAATATCAATCACCAAGAGAACTCTCAAAGATGTTCATCAACCAAGCATAACACAACAATTCATAATCATCACCAAGATAAATATGTGCTTCTAATAATACACCAATAGAAGTATGCTACATCATCCATAAACCATGTGTCAACAATACTACTAACAAGTTACTCCAACCATGTACTAAGTATGTACCAATCATGTATCAAATACTCATCAACTATGAATCATCAATATGTTCCAACATCATTAACTATACACCTCATGTATGTGCCAACTCATCAACTACATGTCTCAGCCATATACCCAACATGTACCTCAACTAAAATCCCTCATCAATTTCATCATTCAAATCTGATTTTTAACTCTGTAATAGACCTAGTGTATATGATCACATACCTGCAAACCTTCCTTAACTTTAACAATAAGAGACTAGCATTTTCATCAAACTTTTCTTTGGCTCACATGACTAGTTTTGGATTAGTTAATAACCCTAACTTGAAATAATCCTAAATATATACCTATAATGAATAAAGATATGAAAATAGTACACAATGTTCTTCAGTGTGTTTTATGTAATTCCTCCAGGTGTCACTGCTTGGAACCTCTCAGAAAAAGAGTTATAGCAAAAATGACATACCTTGTTGAATTATGTCTTATTCTAGAGAGAGAAATTGTAGAGCGTGCCCCACACGAAATATGTGTTGTATGTATCTGAACATTTCAAAATAAATACTACAGACTATACTCTAACCAAAACTTTTTGTCTTACTTAATTTGGATATGTTATGAATAATTTATGACGTTTTTACCTGAAACACTTGTTTTAGACTAGTTTCGGGACTAGCCACAAACCTTATTTTCCACGGAGTGTAAATCCAAAACTACAATGAACCACATGATGAAATTCTTACCAAATATACTTGGATATGTTTTCTCAATGTCCTATCAATTTCACAGTCTGAATCATTCTATCAAAAAAAATTATTGCGAAAATGATGAGA
>WSFP011465086.1:0-18451 GCA_009831015.1 Picea engelmannii
CCTAGTGGTAGCCAGAATGTAGGTCAATCTTGTTGAAGATCTTTGCCCCCTTGCATTGGTCAAGAAGGTCATCCATTCAGGGAATTGGGTACCCGTTCCTGACTGTGATTTTGTTTAATGATATGTAATCAATGAAGAGCCACCAGGTCCCATCTTGCTTCTGCACCAGCACAATCGGGCTTCCACAAAAGGAGGAGTCGGTTCGGATGTGCCCATTTTGAAGCAGCTCTTAGATCTGACGCTTGATTTCGTCATTTTCCATCAACGAGCGATGATAGACTGGTCCATAAGGCAGTGGGGCACCTGGGGTTAGATCAGTTCGATGCTTGACTTGGCAGTGCGTCGGTACCCCGATGGGTGAGGAGAAGATGTCTCTGTACTCTTCCATGATCTCGTTCACTTTCTTATGCTACAAAGAGAGGCTATGTGTAGAGGTCATGGATGTAGCGACAACCTTCTGCTTACTGTGAGCACAGATCACAAAGAAGAAGAATTTCCCGGTTTGTGAAATCACCTTACTGCATTGCTTATCAGAGATTAAAGAAATAGTGGTATGTGGCGCTACCTCTAGTATCATGTACAATTGTATACCTAAAGTAATAATAACACTGAGGGGTCTAGACTCATACACAACATCTCACTTCCATAAATATGGTTGGCCTAAAGGAACATCACAAAACTTCAAGGGGAGAAATATCACACAATACCTCGTCTTTGAAGGGCTTGATGTTGAAGGGTAGATGACATTGTTGGCTGACACAGAGATCTCGTCCTTTGCGAAGCCAACCGATGGTGTAGGGTTGTGGGTGTGGTGTTATTGGCAGGACCAGTCGGTTGACGACCTCTGTTGAAATCAGGTTCTTCTGACTGTCGCTATTGACAATGAAATGTAGCGGAGTTCCCTTTACCCACATCTATGACTGAAAGAGGTGTTCCCCTTCCTCTGGTTCTTCTGGTTCACTTTGTTGGACTTTGGTGGTAGTAATAGTGGCACTGGGTTTGGCATCAATGATCTGCTTCCCACTTTCTGGATTTGATTCAGAGTCAGAATCTGCCTCTGACTCGGAAGCTTTCAGCTCAACCACCGGTGACTTCTTGGAGCAACATTCTTCAGTGTTGTGCCAAGGGATTTTATGGTATTCACACCATTTTCCCGTGTCCTTCTTCAAATTCTCATTACCCTTCTTAGGTTGCCGCTTGGAATGGTTGTCCTGAGAGCAACCATCTTTGCTCTGTTCCTTGTTTTGTGGGTTGGGGCTGCATTTTCCCTGCTTCGGCTGTGAGGAGTTTGTAGATCCAAAATCTTTCCTCGTTTGCTTAAATTTATGCTCGATCTTGACAGCATATCTATAAGCCACACCTAATGATGCGATGTCTAGAAAATCCATTTATGTTTGAATGTATCTATGCAGACAACCATGGTATTTGAGCACCATATGTCATTCAGGGTCTTTGATACCCAATTTCGTGTGTAGGGTATGAAAAATATTTGTGAAATCTGGTACTGTCTGGTTCCTTTCCTGACGCAGCATGGTCCATCTTATGTACTAGTCCTCGTAGCTTCCAACATGGTAGTATTGTTCTTTAATGGCATCCCTGAAGGAATCCCATGTGGGGGTCACCGAAAATATTGCAGATTCCTCTATGGCTCTTTGCTCAGAGTAAGTATCACATTAGTCCTTAACATGGGAGACAACCTTGAGGCGTGCAAAACTAATATTTTCCCTGTCGAAAAAATTGTGGACCGACAAATACCCTTCGAGCAGATTCAACCATTTATCTACAACATCAACATCTATCAGTCCTTCGAATAATGGAATTTCAAAATTTACTCATACATTGAAGGGGGTTGCATGGCCGCTTGATGAAGAAGTGTCTCCTGTAGGAAACCGCCAGAGGATCTGTGCAAAATTTTCCATGATTTTGTTCCTTTGTCACGCAAGGGAATCCTTGAGCAACATTTTAAAAGGACCTCCTGCTCCATCATCTTTCTTATCGTCCCCCGTCGGTTGTTGTCGGGCTCGGTGTGGCCGATCTTGCAAAGGATCAACTGGTTCGAGTCCCAACTTCTTCTACATGAATCTTGTCGGTAACATGGATGAATAAAAATAAATGAACAACAGACCGCTCTGATACCTCTGATCCGGATTTATGTGCAGAATGAAAGGAATAACATACTGAATACAATAACACATAGATACAGAGAACAACAACAGATACCCAGTGAACAATAACTTCTATTGAATAAATAAAATAGGTTGAAATTGTAAAATTGCAGATTTGGAAACAACTTGCTCGAATGGTGGTAGTTATCTCTGAGAAGATATGTGCCTTGCTACGTGCATTTGTATGAGCAGAATCATTACAATGAGGCTCCAGAGGCCTTTTTAACATTACTCATCAATTCCAAAACCCTAGACATCCTAAAACCTAACCCTAGGAGATGAAACACCAAAAGTTATGTGGGCCCCGATGGGTAAATTGGTACCTCAACTTCCCGTGGTCGTAAATTTTGCATATGACCTCTGTTTTAGGCGTGTGATAGCCCGTTGGAAAGGTCTTTTTGAGAAATAAACATTATGTCGTCAAACTCTAACTCTATCTACAATTTGACTGTGGCAAGCCAATAAAACATTGTTTAGGGCCCCAAAATGGCCCTGGAAGTATAGAAAGATGTGTTGACATGAAAACTTAAAAAATAAGCCAGTTGGATTAAGTGGGCGACCACCAATCTCCACTTGGAAACTGTGTAGGGATTCAGACAGCCCCGGAAGTGTAGAACCCATAATTACAAAGAATGACAGAAGAACTTGTTGAACTAAAAAATTTCAAGAGGAGCCAGCTGGAATAGGTGGGTGGCCACCAATATCCACCAATGTGGATCTATACCTCCATGACATGAACTGATCGAAGCCACGAAAAATACACAGTGGAGCTACAAGATGACAAAACATAGCCACGGATCAATACAATGTGGATCTATGTAACAATATATATATATATATATATATATATAATATTTCCAACGTGGTGATTGTACTGAAATATATTACATGCTCAAATGATCTCCATCCTGGCCTATGCCAAGCACATAACAGAGTGAGCACCTAACCCAGGATTTTCATCGCAATCCTGAAATGGTACGAATCTAGCCATGTAAATAAATGACTTGATGTAGAACATGGTAGAAACCACTTGATTATCGGTCATTGAGGTATACCATTAAAAAGTGAGAGGGAAATCACCAATGATAGCAATGATTCCCAAGGTACCTATAGTACATTCCAATGAATGTGAATAAGTGAGATGAGGTCGAACATTCGTGGAATCTTTCGATCAGAGGTCAACAATTTAAACCTACTTTTGAAAGTGAGGAGGCATGCCATTGAGGCACGTAGGTCCCAAGGTACTAATTGGTTTCTAAGTCCAATCCTCAGATAATGTGTTGAAGTCGACAAGCAAAGGCTCGTTAAAGGAGGGACATGATGTATCCCTCGTCATCGACATGAAACTGACACAATAAAGTGATATGAGATGGTGGATAAATGAGTATGGACTGTCATAGGAAATGGAAACCGGTATTACTACAGATGGATGGTTTGAAGTGAAACTTCCCTTGAACATGTGAGGCATGAAAACTAACTTGGTAGCATTGACTCGATGAGTACCAAGAACATAATGTGACAAACTTGGAATCCTTGGACGAGCTAGAACCTATGTATTATGAAGCTGAATATGTAGGGGAAAGTCATGAGGACGAGGAACTGATGCTTGCTCTTCCATTTGATGAAGTCATCCAAGTCTTCAAAGCTAGTGCACATGAAGAAATTAATACGGTAAGGTGTTTCCCTTTCCAAGATTTTGAAGATGCTTTGCTTTGTGATTTGGAAAGTGAAGAAGTGTTAGAGGATCCCTTGGATATTTTAATCCCTTCATGTTGTGGTAAAGGTAATGATATGGTTGATAATATTGATGAGTTCATACATGTCAGGAAATGTAAATGGGATGTGATTGTGTATGATGGAGATCCCATTTACGACATTGAGGGTCATTTCCAAATGTTTCCTTTACAACTATCATGTGAGGTTACTGCTAATTTTGAAATTTGCAACAAGGAGATGATGTAGTTACAGATGTTTTCCAAGCATCTAAGGGTGACCTAGTTCTATGTTCTCCTAATGATTTTCGATCATACCTTGAGTATTTTGATGAGTATTCCTTTGAGCACTTGGATTTATTCTATGAAGAAGATTAGCAACCATCGTTGTGCTCATATCTTGATAAGGGTAAGGATGTTTCTTTCCTAAAGCAAGATAGTTGTGACAAGGTTTTCCAGCTCCCTTTGATTACTTTACCTCGTTATGTCACCAAGGATGTAGTTGGGAAACATGTCCCTTGTCCCAAGTTTTCTCTAGGGTAGAGCCTTCTTTTAGAATTCAAGGGTAGCTTGAATACCTTAAGAAGAACTTTGTTATCTCAGTCTTTCAGCTTTCCCTTAAAAAAAATCCAATCATCCTCTAGGTTCTTGCTAGCCCCTTCCCAGACCTCAGCATGTGATGACGTCCAAGGTAGCCAATCTTTAGACTCTTTGAGTCAATCTTTTCAGCCTTTGCTTTTTCACGATCCCTTTCTGAGATGGATTGAGCACTTTCCTAGAAGTGTAACTTCGCATAATTTTGTCCCTCACTCCCACCGCCATGAGCTAGACTTTACGACTTTCCATGATATGATGCATGCTCTAACTCATGTTATTTTTTTGCTCGACTTGTCATTGTTTTGATTTACGATGAAGCACAGAGGCATGTATTATGAGGTATTGCTAGGATGGTTTCACTGGTTATATGACTACACCTAGCATTCAACCAACAAGCAAGTAGAGGTAGATAGGCATTTGCATCCATTGTATATACCATTTGCATATCATGTTAGCATAGTTGTAGTTGCATTTTTCATATTGTATTGATTCATTATGTATATATGTATGCTCATAATCATATGATAGACTAGAGATTCTCTTATTTGTTTATTTTATCATATATGGACGAGGTGTGATATCACCACCCTAGGGATTATTGATATCCTTTGTTGAGATTTAGCAGGCACATGTCATACCAAAGCTTATCAGGTTCTCATGCGCTCTATGGTGAGCACATGTTCTCGAGTTGGAGCCAGATGTTATCCCCTAGCCTAGGGATAACTAAGAAGATCATGTCTCGAGGCCCAGAGGTCCTAAACATGGAGTATCGAGAGCCGGACGACTTGAGCATGGCCCCAGAGGTCCCCTATTTTCTTCAGTGCAATCCACTTATCACCAGCAGTAGTATCCACTACACCAGCTTGGTCCTAAAGTAGCGGTGAGTCTTGCTCCATGAGGTAATGAGTCTAGGTATCATGGTATGTATCACTTTGATTTTTGAAGCACTTCAATATGTTGTATTGAATGCTTCTTCAATTTCATGACGTTTGCTTGGAAATTATGCTCTTTGCCTCATTCATACCTGTAAAGGTGACATGGTGCCCTAGTAAGTTTATTTCCCTTTAGGATGGGTTGCTACTGGGTGGATCTGTGAAAAGTCATCGTTTGTTCCCTCCATACTTGACACTTTCCATATTTATTCCCTTCATCTCCCCTATCCTTGTTTGGGCATTAGGATTGGCTACACTAGGAAGGGTTGTCTCGTTGGAAGAAGGGAATAAAGGCCCATAGGGTAAAAGTAGTTAGAAAGAGTTAAAAGCCAATGTTGAAACCTTTGAGATGCTTTGCCTAGGGATCCCCAAGAAAGTAGTGAAAATATTCTCAGAAATAAAAGGGGACCCACAAGATAACATAAAAACTCAAGGTACTAGTTAATGGATAGGAGGTCTCATCACAAGTTGGCCTATTATGACCATGGGAATGTAGTGGTATGACACTACCACCTATCTGGTCACCAAGCCAAGGTAGTGGCTCTTGGTGGCATGGCCAAGAAAAAGGGGGTCTCATCACGAGCCAACCTTCTCATTTCTGTGATTTTTTTGTGGATAACATTGTTACCTCTGGTCATCATGCCAGGACAGTGGCCCTCAACTATTTATTTGAAGCACGAGAGAAAAATATCAAAAGAAATAAGCTAAGAGTAAAAGGCAATGAATGGGCTAGGAAAAAATTGCATTGATGACAAGGTGCAACTCGCCCTCTACAAAGGCACCCACAAGTAAGACTTTGCATCTCTCTGTTATCACATGAACCCCATGCACAAATATTTACCCTATGCCACCTCATACACTTACATGACTTGGACTAGATCCCACCTAGGAAACACTCCAAACTTGAGAGAGGTTAGCCCAATAGGACACCCTGGGACCTTCTCCAAACCTCACTTGTCAAATTGCATAACGTCTTTGAGAATTTCTTTGGGTTAAGGGGGTTTTGATGCACATGTTTGGGTAATTTAATTATTGGATGTGATTTACATGCAATGATCCCTGTGACTTATGAACCCCTGGAGGGCATACTTGTTGTTGTTGTAGGACCTTGTGTTGAGGAAAAGGTATGAGTGACCTTACTCAGTCATTTTTAAATCTTGTTTGGATAGAACAAGATAGTTGGGAATGTTACCTGGGGTTTATAGCCTCAAAACATTCACCCAATCCAAAAGTATTAATTACAGAGGATCGAGGCTGATTTTTAAAGTTTGAAACAATACAAACAAACTGAAATTCAAATTAAATATACTTCTAAAGAATTTACAATTGAAATAGACATGGAGACAGAAATGCAAATAAAGAACCAAGTCAATAAACACCAATATGTGATGGAACAATAATCAATTTTATTCAATTCTAAGATCAAAAAATATATTTCTCCTTTACAAACCCCTACGAGGGTAGGGACCAAAATCAAATTTAGAGATCTCCGATGGGCACCATACAAAAAGACTCTGACATTGAGCTGGAACTGAAACCTAATGACCTGAATCAGCTTGCCACAACGTGTTGCCACTTGATTCTGCACAAGATTCTTCATCAGACATGAAACTTAATTCATAATCAAACAAGAGTACACAGACTATCAAGAACAAGTCAAACACCTTTAAGACAAGCTGTTGATAGATATGATTCAACTTTTAATCTTGTTACCTTCAATAAGACCCTGCTGTCATCAAGAAGATTAGATCTTCAAATATTACAGAATTGAAAGAAAACTGCACTATCTCAAATAATTAGAGAGAAAACCTCAGTACTGTGGTTCTCCTTCTATCTTTCCCCTTTGTCTCTTCATTCAATTGGGATTTTATTCTTTTCTCTATCAATTGAAGAAGTTCAACTACTTTTGTTAGTTAATTCAAATTAACTTAACAAATTAGTTTAGGAGAAATAAATAATAATGATATATAATTTAGGGTCTCAATTAATAATAACTAAAGTAGGTGGGACCCCTTGTGACTTCCATCAATTCTTCCTTTTAATCGTCAAATATAAAGCACTATACTAATAAGCCATAGGACACCCTTGTAACTCCCATGTAATTTTAACTGCATATTTAAATATCAGCCATAATTTATTTCATATCTCCACAAAAATATGTGTATCCACATTATCCACATAATATCCAAAAATAATATATGTTGTCCAAAAATGTTGTAAACCATAAAAACTGTACTCATAATGAAAAAAATAGCACTTATAAACCATAATTTCTATTTTGGGTTGCATATTTTCTTTTCTCGTTGCTGTCTTCCTTGGACTTTTTTGAAATAGTCCCTGGTTGGTTAGATCCCTTGGGATGTATGGCACTAATCACATTTCAAGTGGAGACTTGGGCTGCATGGATACATGGGGGGAATCGAGATTTCAGGGAAATTAAGAGGTTGTTGGAAGGGGGGTCTTTCCAGTCAAGGGTGCAGTATTCCTTGGCCGATCTAATTGAAAAACCCTGCTTGAAACCGTTGGTTTAATTCTTGCAGATTGACGTCAAAATGGATAGAGAACCTAGGCCTTTGTTGGCCTTCGTTCCAATTTCCCCTTCCTCTGTTATTTCGACCATGGTTGCCCCTACTGAAAAGCTCATCCTATAACAATGATATGTCTGTAACGAAACTCCTTCATAAACCATACATGAACTTTTCTTTCATAAATCAAAATTTTGCTCTGAAATTACCACGAGATACATGCAAATCCATCCATAACACATCGTTTATTAATTGTGAACAAGGAATGATAAGGTTCATAGGAAATATGAAAGGCTTTATAATTAGCGAAAAATGATATTATGCTAGGGACAATCACATATATTGTCCAACAATTAATAAACAACTGATTGTGCATTTAAAACATCCAAGATAAGAGTCCTCAACCCATGTTGTCTCAAATCTCTTTTATTTCACACAAACCCATATTTTAAACAGTTATCACAGAACATGGATGAATTTAAATGAAATTGGGAAATGCAGGGAGTGTAATTAGCGTAAAGGTGATAGAATCACGGGGGGAAAAATCACGGATATTGTTCAAGTGACAATTTTAGCATGCTACCTCTGATACAATCCAAGTATTATTTCTCCCAAACTCTGAAGCTTTAAAACAATATTCCATTTTCACAACAATAACTCCACACCGATGCAACAAATGCTCACTGGCCACCAGACTTCATTACACAGCAAATCTCTTAACATGCCCGAAATTTATACAGTGACCATAATATTGTTATCATATAATAGCATCAACTAACAACCATAAATTTGCTACAGGAATACAACCATAACACCGAAGTAGACGAATTATGATTCATAACACTAACCCTAGCAAGAGTCCCTTAAAACCCACAGGGTCACGCACAACGTCCCAAAAAAATTCATAATAATTATTTCATCAAATTTTCCATCCATCTTAAACCCCAATGCATTTCATTTGTCTGTATTATTTCAATTTGCACGTCATATATTTCATACACCGTGAGAAATATATCATTTTGACCAAGAAAATGCAAGAATAAGCTTCCACAGTCTGTAGTTTCCAATGAACAGGTGTGCCTTACATTCCTTCCACCATTTCCAAGAAACAAAAATATTAAGCCCATGCCAGGGAAAGTGAGCTAGGATAGTGCCCTCATTGAGTCAAGATGGGGTAAGCAATGCATGAAACAAAATGCATAGAGTTCGACATTTGTCAATAGAGTAAATTGCAGAGACAATGGTCGAAAAGAAATGAGGGTTGGAAGATACACAACATGACAAGTTCACTCCATAGGTGCATTATCTCAATAATGACCAGGTCAAGGTTATGGGGCGTATATGTTAGCCACAGAGACCAGGATTCCAATGCATAGGTAAAATATTTCCAGAACACAGAGGTAAAGCAGAGGGGTTCATTCGGCCAAGAGAAAAAACATAGAAAACCCTAAGCAAAGTAAGCTCAACCCGCAACCTCTTCTTCATCAAAACATGGACAGTAACACACAATAGAGACACCGTGCCCATTTCCATATTTTTAACATCAAGTAGTCTCAGAAAAAGTCATCACAAGAACCATATTTTGCAATTATAAACACACAGTCCAAAACCATGACATCTTGAGAAATACACAGACCGCGCGCAACCAGAACCAACACTTGATTTAATAGAAAAGTGAAATTCATGGATGGAGAACTAAGAGGGACACATACCTATCAAGATAGCACGAGGAGGAAGAAAACCATGAAGTATACCTCTTTCACGACCGAGCAAAGAGGAGCAGCAACAACTACCAGTGCACAATGCGAATTTCTTGAGTGGCAGGCTCTGGGAGAGTAAGAGTGACGTGCATTTACTACATGTCACTTCTCTCTTGGACCTTCATCAAAGCTATTACGATCCATATGCATTGTCTAGCTCATAGCCCATTGCCATATTCAATTTACAATAAAACCTAATAATCCATAGTTTGCATACGACCCATTTCTTAAATTTCCACCAACAAGTGCACCATTAACATATGACTTAGATGCTTAGGAATGTCATTCTCATTTCAATTTAAACCATATGCACCACAATGTAACAAGGATGGGTGGCTATCCATAATCTTATAATCTATATAAAACAAATCCAAACTATAGCATTATTCCTTCACCCAAAATAGCATAACACATTTCGCAAGAGATAAACAAAGCCACTTTTTCCATTGTTTCAACCATCTCGCTCAGAAAATTCGGTCACAATCACTTTATCCATGTTTTGAATCAACATATAAGTAAGCAAAATATAGATGTCTCTCTTCCAACATAGTTTCATTAGTCGAACAAGGGGTCCCACCTACTAGTATATTATTAGTATAGTTAAAATAATAAGGCTTGGCAATACTTTGTGAGCAAGGTACCCAACGTTGCACTTTTCAACGTCAACACCTTGCTCGGTGGACAAGTGCACATGAGGGAATGATTATATCGGACCTTCATAGGGCTCAAAGCCCACTGATGGATTCTGAGAAACCAGCCAAGGGGCATGACCGAGATTGAAAACTTGCATCGGTAGAAAGAAGGACATTACCTTTGGAGGCACCTTGGAAAACCTGGACCCAAGGGATCTTTCTCCTCCCACATGGATGTTAGCCCTTTAGGGCCCTAGACATCATGATGGATACCCTAGATGTCATCCAAAATTAATCTTGTCATCTTGGACGACATTTATGAGGCATTGGCACATATGAGCATGGCTTCAGGACTTTGGATGCCCAATGTTTCACCTTCCCTGCCCAGTGTTCCATACTTGGGGCTCAACGTCACCCTAGAGGGGCATGACTTCGCCCCTAGAGTGATTATTAGATGCAAATTAATTGTATTTTGTCCATATTTAATTTGTGTAAAAAATTGGCCCGATCGCCCCAGTAATTATGAAGTGAAATGAATTTTAGGTTAAATTTTGTATAAATAAGCAAAAAGTGACATTCATTTTAAAAACAAATTTTCATTTGAAACAAGAGGTGTGAAATTTGTACCCTAGTAAGAGTTATTGGCTGAAATTGTGAGGCGCCATTCTTGTTTGAGGCTATTTTTTGCAACTTGGATCAATCTTGGAAGTTTTGTGGTGATCTTGCATGGTATTCTCAAGATTATTCTTGGTGCAAGTAAGTAAAATCTGCATTTTTGTCATCTATTGATGGTTTGTTGTATAGTTTTATTTGCTCATACAAGATTATGAAATTGCATGGTGTAATTAATGCTTGAAGTAAGAAACTTAAGGATTTGGACTTAGTTATTGTTGCATATGTATTACTCCATAAGAAGGCTAAGGAGAGAAAGGCGTTAGGGCCTAGAATTGCCTACACCCTAACATCTTGTCTCTTGAGGTCAAAGCATAGGGGGACTTAGGTTACTACTTCTCCTATGCATGTTCCCCTCTTAGACTTTTGTGCATCATCATAAATTGATTTGCAGCCTTAGAAGAAGTCGTCCACCTTGACTCCATCACCCTTGAAGGCACTAGTCCTCCTCTCTTACTTCTTGACAAGACTCAACTCAAACTCCTTCACTTCATACTCAAACTCTTTCACTTTATACTCTACTAATTAGCTAACCTAGTGTAGAAATACTAATAACTAATTTTCTTATGTCATAATCATTGCTACAACTATCATTTTGCATCTTGTATTAGCCTATTAACCATCTAAGTCATCCCAGAATCTGTATAAGGCAAGGTACTATCAATAAGTGTTAAAGTGTATGTTTAAATTGCATTTTTAGAGTACAAATTTTGAAGGTTTTACCACTCTCATAGTTGTTGTTATTGCCTTTGTTATAGCCCTTAACAGCCCTAAATCCATCCATAAAATCATTGGGCACTTGTACTAAGAAAACCATAATAATTGGGTATTGAAGTAATGCCTTATTTCTTTATTATAATTCTTTTCTGAAGTGGTTTCCATTTTTGTCATCATCGTTAATTAATGTTGTTATAAATGTTTGGACGGCAAATTAAGTCATTCATTGACTTGTATTTATCTAGAAAAGTGTGAGTGACAAATCGTTATCAAGTTTGCAAGGTGATTGTAACTCTTTGTTATCATCATAACTTGCACCTTTCAAGATACATTGATGTTACTGTAACCTCGCTTTCATTGTATAGTAATTTATTCAAGCAACACGTAATTTGTTTAAGAAGTCATAGATTACAACTGTTGCTACTAATGTTTGATGTTTCATTGGTAAAAGGCAAGGACAAACCCATTCTCATTTCCCCTTGTCCTTTTAAATTTCACCAAAGTGACTTCTTCTACTGAGTGACCTAGAGAGAGGGGTGGGTTTTCATCGTATCTTTTTCCCTTCATCAACCAACTAGGTCCTGGGACGTCTCCCTTGGAGTGAGATTTTCCTCCTCCTAAAGAGAAAGAGGTATCCTATTGGGGTGACAGTGATAGGGTTACCTCTATGTTATGTCAATCTAGGCCTACTTGCCTTTAGGTTTTTGGTAAGTATATATTGTGCGATAACAAGCTTGACACAGGAATAGAACTATGCTCATTAAGACCAGGTACTACCAAAGGATCAAGTAATTCTAGGGATTGTCGCACCTGAGACGAAATCATAATGAACGTGGAAACATGTGGAGTGGAAGGAGCAGGCGAAGGAAAAACCCCCATGAGTGAGGAATCCTTAAGAAGACCTACTCCTACACTCTCAAGACTAGATTGTTCTAGAAAAGGGACATTATTCATTGCAACATTGTGGAGATCCAGAGTTATATAGTGAAGTTGATCAACAGTGACAACTTTTCCTTCATGGGGAAATTGTAAAATACGAAACACTGAAGATGTGATGGCAATCATCGCACAGAACCATATACGATGATGTAACAAATTGTAATCTAGGGGCACGTCAACCACTTCGATATCAGCCGAGACGGTTTTACCCTTCAATGTCATAGTGAAAGATTGCAAGAGTCTGTGAGGTTGGAAACCATGTCCATCAAACACTTTTAAGGTGGTACGAGACAGGGTAAGTTTAGGAGAACCAAGGGCTCTCCAACAAGGAAAAGACATGACACGGGTGGAGGCTCCCTCATCCAAAATAGTGCGACGTATTTTCTTCCCACCAACCGAAATTTGAATTTGGAATGCTAGGTGGTATGAGAGCCTCTCCTTAAAATAGTCCAAATTAAATGTAATCATATTTGACTCTTCTGGATCCATGGCTCCAATGGATGACAACAGGGTTCTATGTTGACTTGGATAGTTCTACAGAACTTCGAGGGCAGACATAGCACAAGGTGCTTGCACTAAATCTTCAACAATATTATAGTTTTGGGCAGTGCGGGCACTTGGATTAAATGTCACTTTTTGAATGGCTCTCTTGGGCGAACGTAACACTTCATCAGAAATTGGATTTTCAATCTAAAGAGGAGTGGAATATGGAGGAGGAGTAGATGTGGAGGAATGATTGAAAGCCTTTCCATTAGCCTGATCATCTGGAGGATTGTCATAAGTATTTTCTCAATTCGTTTCATTAACCGCCTTAAACATGTACAACTCATAAGCATTTGTGGAAGCATCCCCATAGTGGAAATGACCTGCATTGCCCCCTTGCGGAGGGATAGGATTTTGGGAAACCAGATGTTGTTGAACCGGTTAGGAGGTACCCTTCACAAATTTAGAGACTTCCTCACGATGAGGGAAGTCTTTTGTGTAGTGCTCTTCCTCACAAATCATGCAAGGAAACTTAGCCTTCCTATTCGGTTGAGTATCAACAGTCTTTGTAGTATCTTGTTGGTTAGAAGATTTCTTGGATTTACCATTGTTTTTCTTCTTACCTAGGAGGTTGTTGAGATGAAATGGATTGGACCACATTCACCTCGGAGGTTTGAGTAAGAGCGGAAGTACTTGTGGTGTTTGAAATAGAACCTAGTTATCGAGCGGGTCTTGTCCAATCATTCGACGAGTGAGGAACATTAGGGATCAGATCATAAAGTGTGTCAAAATAGGAATATACCAAGTCCAAATATTAATCACGACTAATAGTTAGCTCCTCAGTAACAATGTTTCCCACAGCGACATCACAGGAAATGGGAGGCAAGAGCGACTATTTAAACCAATCCACGAGGAGTTGGTCCAAAATTGGAGCTTTAATCAACTGTCTCTGTCATCTCCACTCATGAATATGATCAGATATGTGGGTGGAAGAGGATTTTCAGAGTGAGTTCAAAATATTTGTACCGGTCTCATACCGTATAGGCAACCAGAAATGCATCAGGAAATCCATGGAAAAAGAGTTAAATTCGACAAAGGAGTTACGCCGCAACTCAATATACCATTTTGCTACTGCAACTATAAGTGTTCTCTAAAAAGGTCTCAAACGAATGGAATCTTCCATCAAAGAGTTGGAAGAACACCATAAATGGAAAGTCATAACATGATTGTTAGGATCTTCCCCAAGTTTTCTGTCGAATTTTGGGATGTTGAGCGAGAATTTGGCAGGGATGGCGGGCCAAAACGAGGTGTGATGAATGGGATCGTTTGTCAAACATGACAGATCCGTCAAATCTAACGTAGCCAAGAAAGGAAGTTTACGTTTAGCATGTGGATAGAAGAACTTGTAGGAGAGGATTTCCCCCGAGCCTGTTGATGTTGCAACCATGTAGGTTGCCTCCTAGTAAAAAGTTGCCCTGCAGCTGAAGGTTTCCCCCCAACTAAAGGTTGGCCTCCAATGTAGGGTGTACTCATCTGCGATGGTTGAGATGGAGGTTGAGTATCTTGTGTAACCATGGTTGTGTGAATGACTTTATTGTCAACCATCTGACTGAGGGAACGTACAAGTAAAGCATTTGGTTTGTGCACATGTGGAAATAGTGAAGCAAGAATATTCTAGACCCATGTGCAAAGGGTGATGTATTCATAAATGGTTGAGTTGAGGTTACCTGGGTCATCAATATTCCATGTAAAGAAGAAGCACCAACAGTATCAACTACAGGATTTCACACCAAAAGATTGTGTAGTGATTGAACCGGGTGTTAAATTGTAAGAAGAATAGTCCTCAAAATATCTTGTGCATGGTGGATGGGTGACTGGTAGGCCAAGTGGATCGGTAAAAAGAGGATTCGTGCAAGATGCAAGGCTTTCTATGAAGGTTGTGATCGGTTCTTCTATGAGTTGGCCACTTCCAGGAGCTACATTCTCGGTCTCAGAAGTTTGATCTTTGATCATTCCTTTGTATATTGTGAGATCTTCAATCCTAAGACCGACTATGAAATTCAAAGAAACACACTCCTAAGAAAACTAAAAGAAAACAACCAAGCAACAACAGATTGAAGGATCTTCCAAAGACAGGATGTCAAGCGGCCAACGAAGAAATGAGAATCAATTACCCCGACCTCCATGTAACAACCCTTCTTGGTCAGGGTAACCCTCACTTTCACAGGATCACCCTCCAAGGGTACTAAAAGTATGATACGACGTATGCCTCGGGTATCATGGGAATCCCCCCACATTCACCTATTTAGATACCTAGGAAAGGCCACTAAGGTTACCAACTCACAATCGGCCTCCAAGTGGGTACAATTAATAGTCAGGACCGAACATATGGGAAGGATATCAAAGTCCGAAATTCTTCCAGAGGACTGAGTTCAAGTCGACCATTAGACTCCATAGAACCCCGAATGGATTTGGAGTTCATGAAGTACCAAGACCAACTAAGTCAGTGACAGTTCGGGAAGAACCCCTAATATACATTTTTTTTCCACAAGGATTGGTCAAGCTTTGGAGGGGTAATCTCCACTGCTCTTCCTCACACGACCTCATGTTTAGCCCCTGTGTGAGAGGGGGTTCCTGGCTATGCTTATACGAAAGTTGGATTTGTTCACTCTTTAGTGCTTCTACAGTCTGTTTAGTAGTCATGAATTATTTACTCACCTTTCCTAGTCCAAAGACCCTAATCTTGTGCTATTGTTGGAGTGCTAAAACACAAAATGTTCTAGCTAATTTTATTAGCGCATGGTTGATTTTAATGTCTTTTACTCAAAAGGTTCACGGATATGAAATTGATGATGTGAGAGACTCGACTCCAATAGAATGCAAAATAATGAGATGCAATTCGTTCTTTTCGATGAATTCTATGTATGGGAAGGAGAAAAGTTATATTCTTCTTAACACAGTCAAGAACTCAAAACTATGAAACTTTCAATTTATGGGATCAAGATAATGCCAAAATACCAAGCAAATGTTTCTGAAAACCGAAATGCAAATGCAAAACTATCTCTTTTCCAAATGTGTACCAAAACAAACTTCCTAAAAAATGCAAAACTTTTCTTAGTTAGATTATGTATGCAGTGAGATATGCAAACTTTTTTGCTTCTTAAATTTCGAGTGAAATGAAAAACATTTATGTTTGACACGAAGAAGTATGAGGAAAAAAAGAAATCAAACAAAGATCACTCACAAAGTGTGAGATAACTCGTTCAATCAAGGACTCAAAGATTCAAAAGAGAAAGAAGACAAGCACTCATGAAAATCCTCAAAAAATGAGTAGCAAGAAACAACATTCAAGACTAGGTTGTGGTGAACAAGAGAATCCTAATCATCAGAAAATGAGATGTTTCAATGAAGACAAAAAGGGCTCAATACCAAACAACCTTTGCAAATTCTAGTTGATGAAAACTCCTAAACAATCAAGTAGTTTGAAATCTTTGCAAGACGAAGATCAAAGAACTAAAAGGTAGGATAAACCAAGGGATATTGTTAACCTAAGAGGACCATAACTAGGGGATATTTACAAACTCAAAGAAGGAAAATAAATGAGTGATAAGTGTCGAATTATTAATCAAACAAAGTCAAAGACAGACTAGGAGACTTTGGGATAAAATCCTCTTAAAAGCATACTGAGAAAAGCAAGGAAGAATTTCACAAAAACACCTAAAAGAGCATATTGGTGCCCCTGTTACCAAAGGAACATGGTGCTATGGTGCCCCCTAGGAGGCTTAGGGGGAGTGTTAGTCAGGATAATGGCGCCCTGGTATGAACTGCAGGGGAGTGTTGATCCTGAAAAATCTTGAAAATGGATTGCACAAGCTAAAACTCAACAAAGACTCAGTCAATGACTCTGTAAGATCTTCAATCAAGAAGGGAGAAGGGGAAATCACTTAGAATCAAGCATCAAACAAAAAAGATCCAATCTCAAGCAAGGATTCAAGATGAAACAAAGGAAAGACTAGTCAAATCCCATTCCCCAATGGAGTCGCCATTTTTCTGTTGTGAGAAATCTTACCCTGTAGACATGCTAAGATCCCCTTTGGACCAAGACCCCTTCTTTGGTCCAAAGACAGAACAGAGCAAGTGGTTGCTACTTTCCCTTTAAATCTAATCCAACCAATCAAGCAAGAGAGAAAAAGAATGTGGCATACCTTATTGTGATGTTTGTCCTCGTTGCTCCAATCCCTGCACTTGATCTCCAAGCTCCTAAACACAAATGAAGTCCTGCAAAGATTAGCAAAGGAACTCTTCCTCCTACTCTATATGATTAGACAAAGAAGATCTATCTATGAAGACTGAAATGACAATACACAAGCAAATGTAGATATAGAATACATGAACTTGAAGGGCATAGGCCAAGTTTATATTAATTGGGAAGCCAAAAGAAGGCACTTACAAAGCATGCTTGATGATGCAGTAAATTCTTCAATCTCCCCTCGTCCAACCCTTGCATGAAAACCCTAAAATTAAAATGTTGATGCTTCTCCCAGGATCAAAGGTTTGACATCTGAATTATTTTCCCCTTCCCCTTGGAATTACCTTCAATATATAGGTTTTGAGAGGCTTAACCACCGTGATATAATGAGGGAAATGGTTGAGGATATGGCTCCTTAAGTTGGGATTTGATCCTAAGATAGAGCCATAGTATAGGAGTCGACCAAAACAACCTCAACCTTTAAGAGCTGACACTTAGGAAAAGATGGAAGATCCCATATTTTCCTCTAACCAAAGTGGCACCCCCCCTTAGTGAGAGACAAAGCACCATTGTCGCCCCCTTAACATGTCAGGGGGAGCATCAGTGCTCCCTAACCATGGGTGGGGGAGCATATGGGGTTAAATGTAGATGAAGTGGTAAATGTATATGTAATAGTGGTTGGCCTAATAATAAAGGGACATGTGTGCAATGTGTGAATAAATATATATAGAGATCATGTAGTCATTGTTGAGGAGATCTGATATGGGATGTATGAATGTAATGGGATATTTGGAGGAGGTGAGATAGAAGAAGACCTTGGACAAAAAATCTAAGTTTTGGTTTGCTATAATTTTGGAGTTATAGCCTGTTGAAGTTAGGGATTTTACTAGTCCTAAAATTAGTGTCAAACAAGTCATCTCGGATTTTTCGCTATAACCTTTTTTAGTGAAGTTTTAGAATTGAAATGTTAAGGAGCCTAAGGAAACACAGCAACGTACTTATCGAAAAAAATTCAGGATTTGGATCGCTCTACCTTATGAGATATAGCATGTGGAATTAAGGGTTTTT
>ML876031.1:18551-33160 GCA_009831015.1 Picea engelmannii
TTTTTTTTTTTGCAAATACCATAACATTTTGTATACTAATGAAATAAGAGGAATTCATCACATGGAGGACAAACACATCTATTATATAACATATAATTATGAAGGGCATTCACAAATTAGGGATGATATTGTACTTTGAAGAAGTTTATTGATATGAGAAGAGTTAAAAACTATTATATTGACAAAGCATCTAAATATGCTTCTTTTTTTCTTAGTGCAAGTAATGCACTATAGTGCATTTTTTGCATAACATGAAAGAAAAATGGTGGAATGTTGACTCGACAACATTATAATAAAGACATCATAAGACTATATAAGTCATAAGGAGTGGGAATAGAATAATTATTAACATGAGAACGGAATTTTCCAAAAGTATTAATAAAATTATTTTGCATGGCCTAGTCAACTCTTTGTATTGTTAAAATGAAATGATAAATTCAAACTTTATTTTTTCTTCTTCTTAAGATTTTTTTTTAATTAATTGTTGAATTATTATTCAAATAGAATGAAAAAATATAACTTTAACTACAATATTTTGATCCTTTTATTAAAATGAGAACATCCTTAAATTATTTAGGAATTTTCATTCGCTCCTATAGGACTATGCTAGTTGATAAAATGATTGAACTACTTAAAATTTTATCTTCAAAGTGTTTCATTTACATAAATTTGGTATAATTCTTCAATAATTATATGTTAATCAACATAGGTCAATTACATGGAAGAGTGTCATTCCAAATGTGGTGATAGGTAAAATCATTTATATCTTGGATGATAACAAATTCAAACACCATTTGAATGACTTTTTAGGACTAAGCTAAGTTAATGGATGAAAATTGGATCACTACCTTGTTGAGAAGGGTTACACGGAATGTCAATCTTACCACAACTTGCACATCAAACATGTTAATAATAATTTATTCATCCTTGTTTCTATATACTGATGATTTGATTTCAACCACAACTTGTACAACAATCACATCATCCTTGTTCCATATGTTGATGATTTGATTCTTACACGGAGTAGCATTTACATAATTCTTATTGTGAAAATCAATTTAAAACAAACTTTTGACATAACTAACTTGGCCTTGTTACATTATGTTTTTGTAATCCAAGTTGGATGGTGGTTGGATAATGACAATTTTGTGAATTTCACAAAGTAAATATGCATTTTGGATCTTGTTAAAAAAATAGAAATGGAAGTTTGTAAATTTTCACCTACCTTTAATGAAACTAGAGTTAAATTGACTAAGCATTGCACTTCTCCAAAAGTCGATGCTATTATACTTACTATACAAGCGATCAATATAGCCTTTGTGATTGGTCTTATATATCCTTGAAGCGCAATTAGAAGGCAGGAAAATGCATCTTTGGATATATTTAGGGTACTTATCAACATAATCTTATGGGGTGAAATTTCTTTGTTTAGATATTGGGATGGAAATCAAGATGATAAGAAAATAAGAAGTCCACTTCAAGGACTGCTTATTTTCTTAGCTTAGGCTTGGTCCAATAAGAAGCACTCATTTACTTTCTAGTCTATTAGAATAGAGTATTAGGGTATCAAAGAAAATAGTTAATAAGTTTGGAAGCCTACTTCCCAATCTAGCTTATTATATTGTGAGAACCAAAGTATTAATCACATTACATTTAATTAAGTATATTATCAACTTACCCACTACATTGGATTTTTTAACATTATATTTCACATATAATTTAGGAGCAAATAAAAAACCAAATTACAAACATTTTACTAAACTTTGGATAAAAAAAAAAAAAATCATTAAAAAAAAAAATATATATATATATATATATATATATATATATAAATTAAAATATAAATTAAAATAAAGATTATTATTTATCCAAATTTATTTTCATTTATCCCATGTAAATATTATAAAGATAAAATTAATATTGATTAGTTAGAAATGATTTTTCCTCATCTATTTAAAAAGATGTTTCATATTATTATCTAATTATGAAAAAAGTGTGAGATCAATTGTAATTTAATTTTTACCCACATATGAATTTCAGTATATCTAAATTGTACATAGATATATGATGTATAACCTACAGTTTAATATATATTGTTTGGACAAATCTCAATTACACTTTGTAAGAAATCACAATTTTGGACAGGCCACAGCTATCATTAACATCGTACACAACACTAATCTGATTTTCTATCACCTCCAAACTATGTTGTTTTGTGACAAAGTTTTCCTCGTGGAAAGATGATGTTGAATGCATGGATTTCACAGATGGAGGACCTATTATACACTTAATAAATTGTTGATATTAAAATAAATTTTAAGCTTAAACCATGTAAATTGTTCAAATAACTATACACAAATCATATCATAAATTTTTTAATTTCATACTATGAATATTTACCAAAGTACATTCATCTTAAATTTGATGTTCATGAATATTTACCAATATAGAATTTTAAGGTGTAATTTTTGTTATTATTTTACATGATGTCATGTAATTGTTTTTCTTTAATTAAGAAAAATTTGTTTTTAATGTTGTTATTTTTAATTTTTTTGTAATCTAACATAACATAACACTAACGCCTCAATATCTCTCTCTTTCTAAGTTATAGAGCACCTCACTATTGTGGGTACAATTATATTTACTTTTAAATTGTAGGAATTGAACCTAAGTGAAAAGTACAATAATCATTCCTCACCCACCCAAACTCGAGTTAACTAAAATTAAATAAATATTAATATACTTTATAATTAATTAAAAATCATCATCGCCTTGTCATGTAGTTGTTATATTTATGAATCACCTTGGTGATGATGATTTGTTAAAAATCATGATTGCCATTATATTTATGAAGCACCTTGGTGATGATGATTTGTTAAAAATCATGATTGCCATTATATTTTTGAAGCACCTTGGTGATGATGATTTGTTAAAAATCATAACTGGCTTGCCTTGTAGCCATTATATTTATGAAACATCTTAGTTCTCTTAAGATCTATCGATATATGTTCATATCATTGATGTGTAACACAAGCTGGAATGATGACTTAAACTATATAATTAGACATAGTTTTGTGTGTTTAATTTTATCGATTTAACCATATGATATTATTTTGAGAGAGAGATCTTGGGTTTGAACTAACATTCAAAGTGTAATTAGACATAGTTTATGTGTTTAATTTTATTGATTTAACCATATGATATTATTTTGAGGGAGAGATCTTGTGTTTGAACTAACCTTCAAAGCCTAATTAGACATAGTTTTATGTGTTTAATTTTATTGATTTAACCATGTGATATTATTTTATTTTGAGGGAGAGATCTTGTGTTTGAACCAACCTTCAAAGCCTAATTAGACATAGTTTTATGTGTTTAATTTTATTGATTTAACCATGTGATGTTATTTTGAGGGAGAGATCTTAATCACTTGACCTATTATAAATGTTGTGTTAAAATGATGAAAATCCAATCAAAGTACAAGTACACAATTTTTTAATTATGTGTGAACCTATGAATTAATTTGATGATTTTGACATGTAAAGTAGGCTTCTGATTGTTTGTGCATGATCTAATTTCCATGCATAACCTTAAGTTAGAATTTTTTTTTAAACAGTTTTGATGTGAATTATAGTCATTATTTAAAAAGTAAGTGTAACTACATTCCAAAGTGGTAGCCCATTATTATATTTGTGCAATAATATTTTAGATGACAATTTGTGACTTTAAAAGTTATAACAAGTTACAACAAAGCCTTTATGACAGTAAGCTAACCAACTAAGCATTGCATTTAAAACAAATATATAGGAGATTCAAAACCATAGCCTCTCATAACAAGCATTCCATTACTCAATTAACACCACCAATGATCAAAACAATCAAAAACTTAAATTTGCATTGCTTGTATTCTCCCCCTTCCCCTATTCTGGAAAAACCACACCAACATTCTGTGCAAAAAATGGGGCAGCCCAGACTCCAAACCCATGCCTTTTTTAAAGCAACCTTTCTCTTTCTTGCCCTGGGCCGATCATATGTGCATTATCAAAGGTAGGTACATGGGTGCATAATCAAACTTAAGCCAACTATGCTGGATCTCCACACCCACCCACCAAATCCCATGCATATTATACAATTTTACCCAAATAGGACATTTTTTAAATTACAAAAATAGGCTCTCGAGATTTTAAAAAATGAAAACTATCCAAATAATTCCAGAGGAAAATCAATTACATCACTACATTCATCCAAATGGAATGTCTAAGTAAATCAAGGAAGGTTTTCATAGTAATTGTTGTTAATGAAAATCATAAAAATATTGCAATTAGAATGATCGAAGTGGACCACTATTTTGAAGACGACCTTCTACCATGAATCAAGACATGTTCATTTTGAAAAAAAACATGTGTTTTGATACTTTTATCTACTCTGGTTTACTATGAATGAGTTGTGTGCACCTAGACATGACCACTTTGCCTCTTAATTTAAAAAAAAATGTTTACAAGGGATGGGCATTTTGAAAGCTAAAGTAAAGAAATTTTAAAATTTAAAGAGTAATCTCAAAATAAAATAAAATAAAACTCAAAAAAGTGAGTAAAAGACCCTTATAAGATTTTCTCAATCTATTTTATCTAACTAGTATTTGAGTATTTGAAAGGAAAATAAGAAAAAAAAAAAAAAAAATGTTCAATATTCCCATTAAGATATTTTTGAAAGTGGTTAAAAATCCATACACATATAATTTTGGATGGTTGTAATTCTTGTTTGTTAAGCTTGGTTGTGTCAATCTAAGTTGTGTTAATCTAAGTGATAATTTAAAATAATATTAATCCATATATATTCTAAACACTAATTTTTTGTTGCATTGACCCTTAAATAGGAAAATTTCAGTTGCATTGACTTCAATCTCATAAATGGTAAAATCTCTAGTGTTCATTTGGTTTGAATGAAAAATGTTATTCATGCATCCTTTCCATCTTCGGACATAGTTGATGTAAAATATGTACATCATGGACTATAGTCTCTAAAATTGTTTATTTGACTTATGTTCTCTGAATAATGATAATGGTAATGATATATGTGAAGAAGAAGAAATAGTCTGAATAATGATAATGATATATGTGAAGAAAAATAAATAGTGGTAACTTGTTATGTAAGGGTGACCGAAAAAACTAAAATTGAAAAGGCTTGTGAACACACCATTTGAAAATGTTAATTATATACCCATAACCCTATGAGCTCCAAAACATCCACAAACACCATTTGGAAATGTTAATTATATACCCATAATCCTGTGAGCTCCAAAACATCCACAAAAGGGTATGTTAATGTCATATTAAACTTTCTCCCCCATTACAAATGAGATTCAAATCCAAATAAAGAAAATATATACTTAAACTATACTCAATTAACATTTAAAAAAAAACTTATATCATAATTTAAACAATAAAAATTATAAATTAAATATATAAAACATAAATTATATTAATTTTTTTAAAATGTGTTTATAAAATAAATAATATGTACAATAATATTAATAACAAATCATGATAAGTTCTCAAGGTGTAGGACAGTCGGTGACAGAGTGTGTTGTTAAGCCACTCCGTGTTGAAAAGTCATCGGTTCAAAACCTGTGGAGACAAAAAACCATGTTAAGAGTTGGTGGGGACAAAAAATCCAACAAAAAAAAATAACAAATCATGATAAAATTTTAAACTAAATCATCTGACAGCATGGCTAAAAACTTAATACAAATATATTTAATAGCTAAGAAATATTACTATTTCTAATGAACCTAATATATTGTTCAATTTCTGTACACTGAAATAAATCAACACCGTTCGACCATATACCTTCCTCTTCAAACAATATTATAAAAGAATATAAAATCCCAGACAATTGCCAACCTAAACACTAACGTTGTAACCTGGGAAGTGTAGACAAATGAAGGGAACCAACAGTGTCAAAGTTATTTGTATGATTACTTCAGCAAATTGGATATGAAGGTTTAAACTCAAACAACAAACCGAGGTAAAGTAACCTCGTTTATATAGTTAAAAGAAAAGATATAAATTAATACTTTTCTAGAAGATTCATTGAGGGTGCACCATGAATACCAAGCAACTTTACGTATTGTACAGTGTATAGGGATGATGTTTGAGTGTTGTGAGTATACCTGGGAAGCGAATACTTGCTAGCAACGCGCAAAAATTTGAATCACATTGAACAACAGAAAAAATTTGAAAAGAAATAGGAAACCTGCTAACCCTACGCATGGAGGCTCCTCGATAAGCTCATGTTGCATATATTGATTGCTCACGTAATAACCCACACGTATGAACTCTCGCCCTTTGTAAGAACAGCTCAGAACAATGGCGGCCACACCCAGTATGTCCTCGGCTCGAATTAACTCCTCTCTGGAGGATCTACCTGCAAAAACATAAAAAAAAACTCAACACTGCAAATTAATAAATTCAAATCCCCAAAAAATATTAGAACTGCACTGCGAATTGATTAATTCAAACCCCATCAGAGACTGCATGGCTTATTGCTTAATACATGTAGAACAAATTAATAATTCTCGACAATCACAGGTCCAACGTCCACAGTCTGAAGATCATATATTTCGTCCTATGTTCATCCCACGTATATGAGCTTCCATTCCAGATCTATAACAACAATAGCAAATGGGGTTAAAAATTTCCTAAAAAATCTCTAAAATTTTCCTAAAAAATCTCTTTGTTCAGCGCTGGCCCATCTGTGCAAGTTATTATGTGAGTGGAGAAGACAAATCACAAGTTTATAGCATATGGAGTCTTTTTGTCAATTGGATAAATGTTATAACCCCATCTTCGTAGCGGAATAAGGAGCTCGTCTATTTGTATGTATAACGTTAATGTATAAAAAAAAACCAGATCTATCAGAAATGAGTGATGTGCTCTTATGACCAAATGGTTCATAATAAGAAGCTTGTGATCGTGAGTATAAATTATATTGTGTGCTTGAGGGTTGAAGTGTCAGTTGTTTAAGTTTTCTAGTGACAAGTCAATTATGTATTTTCTAGTGTATTATTACTTTCGAGAAAGACCTTTGCCATCCTCCTTTTGCGATCTTCAAGTTCCTAATTTGTGCTTCATTTAGATAAGATGTACATACTTTTTAAGTATAATGGTAGTGTCTTTAACTCTACATAGAGTGCGGGTATCTTTATGATGTATCGGGACAATAAATTACTAAAACTAATGTTATATTTTAATATAATGGCGGTGCCTCCGATATCTTCTCTAGTTTTGGTGGCATTCTCATTCATTCACGTCTCTGGATGCTCAGAGATCTTCAAGCATTTCCTTGTTTTCAAATAAGGATGATGGTGGCTCAACCATAAAGGTTATGAAGCCAGAAGAAATGTACATCAGTGTGAAGGGTTCTTATCCAAGTCGATTAGTATTTAAATTTATTCACTAAGGTTTTCAGGGATTATGTCCTAAGAAAATTTTGTCTCTGAGGCTTGCATATTTATGCCAAAGGCATGTAAATAGGAAGAGCTTTTGCTTGAAACTTGTTAACAGCCGAAAACCTATCAACCAATACCACCTGATGTCAATGTCGCCTACCATGTCATGTATCCACCTGTCACCTATCCTTTGATGTTGGTCCATTTATTGAACAAGACGAATGTAAATCCAACGGTTGTACCATTGAACGTTGCAAATGTAAATCCAACAGTTGCAATGTAACGATCCATGTGTTACCAAAGTTGGCTTCACAGGAAACCAACATTAACGCTGAGGGAGGGTTTTTGTTGATTGAAAATGGTCGCTTCAACATCATTTTGATCAGTCTCTGCCTTCATTTTAGAACCTTTGCAACACATTCATGCCATTCCCGCCTTCACCAACCTCTACTTCTCACATTCCCTCCAATCTCCAAATAAATTATTTTCAATGGCATTTTATTCGACTCTCAAACCCCATATTTCACCGCCTCCCTCCTTTGAAAGCACCCCAATAACGAGTTTCGTTATCAATGACTGTGGATTCTCTCTCCACGAAGAAAACACCATTTGCATAAGAAAGTCAAATTTACTCGGTCATAAATATTACGATAATTCATGAGAAACCCTACTCATCCTCAGAGACAAGGGTTTTCATGAATTCAGTGTTTGAAAACTCTTTTCCAAGTTCCCCATCATCTTACGGTCAAGTTGCGAGGACACTATCAAGCGCAAGGTTGAATTCCTATAGAAAATTAGTTTCATTGGTAAAAGATTGTCCAAAGTCCTCTTAAAATTCCCTCGGATTTTGACAATAAGCACTAGTTGTACGTTGGAACCTAGGGTTCGTTTTCTACAATCAATACTCGAACCCAAACTAGCCGTCATGGTTTTGAACTCGAAATCTGATAAAATTACAGAAAAACTTGTATCCAACCACAACTTAACCGTGTCTGCTATATTTGTAAACCCTAGGATTTTAGCATCACCTATGGAGAAAATTGTTTTGGGGTTGTTAAGGATGTTGAGGACATGGGCATTGAGAAGGGGTCGAAGGTGTTTGCTCACATTTTACTTTAGTCAAGTGAGCTTAAAAGAGAAAACTTGAGATAATTAGTGTTTACAAGGGAGGAAGTTGGGATTCTTGTTAGAAAGATTCCATCGCTTTTAGGGTTGTCCAAGGATAGACAGTGACAGAATCTCATGTTTCTTGTTAAGGAATGCAAGCTTCCTTGGAATAATATTTTGATTTATCCATTAGCTCTAGGTTTTTGCAAGGAGAAGAGACTAAAGTTGAGGTTCATTTCTCTCAAGGCCTCGATGTTGAAGAACATGTCTTCAAAGGGAGCTAAAAGTTATCCTTCAACGAGGTTTATGTTAATGTCAGATAAGGAGTTTCATCTCAAAGTGGTGAGCAGGTTGCCAATGGCCACCTACGGGAAGGAGGAGCAAAAGTCGTTGTAAGGGGCGCATACATAATTTGTTACTTTGTTTGGTTGCGATGAAGCGATACTTGGAGTTTTCAAACCTGCAGGAGTTCTTAGTTGCTCTGTCTGTTTGGAATTCAATTGAAGAGACACCTAGAAGTTTTCAACTTGGAGGAGTTCATGATAATTCGTTGCATTAATGATGGTGATTCAAGGCTTCTATTTTTCCCTTAGGTATTGCATTAATGGAAGATACAAATACTGCAAGCCCTTGTGGAGAAAGTGAAACTACATGATGTTGTGCACTAAGGTAAAGAAAATGAAGAATGATGCCATTTTTCTTTGACATTTGTTCTCCCTCTGCATTGGTTGCTTATTTGTAGGTATTAATTAATGAAATGCTACAATATTTAGGGAAATACTAAGTACTTGGATTTGTCTTGGGCAAGTCTTGAATCGTGGAACTAAACAACAAGTTTGGTAGATGGGATGATGAAATACACATGGCATCTAGATCGAAACCATGATCGTCGCAGTAATGAACTCATTTACTTTGTCGACAAAGAGTGAGCATAGATATCAAGGTGGTCGATAATCGATCCCTGATCAATTCTTCCATCTGCGATAAAACAAGGGTTTGGATTTTGTTTTGCATGCCTATTATGCGATTTTGATAAGGCTTATAGTTTTTATTTTTTTGTATTATTAAATTATTTATGTTTAACCACGTGTTGTCTTTCTAAAACTTGATTTTTGAAATTTCAAACATGTAGACTAGTGAAGCATACACGAGCGAGTCTTTTCAATTGATAGAAGCAGGGGGGAATTTATTGTTTGGATGGGATGGGGATGGTATGTTATACCTAGTTTGTGGGATGCATTGAAACTTGGTTTAAATATGATGTGTGAACATGCAGGAAGATTATTTGGACTTTCAAATGCCTCATGCCTTATCTATTCCAAACCAACTTAGCATTGGGATGGAATTGGAATTGATTTGTGTTGTTTTAATATGTACATTTTCAATAAAGTTATTAAGTTGTTACTTTGGTAGTAAATCTTGGTGAACACTAACCATTCTTGGGAAGTTTGTGTTTTGAATCCCGAACTAACAGTTTTATGTAGAGAACCTCAGACATTTGTAAGGTTATGGGGAAGAACCTACCACTTCAAGGTTCCAAGCTACTGGTGCATTATTAGTCCCTGCCGAAGGCAAGGAGGGACTCTTGCATTCGATATGGCGTTGACCATTGATTAATTTAAGTTTGACTTAAAATGTTTTTTTAGCGTCCTAACTTGTCCAAACTGGTACATAGGAAAAATGTTATTTCTTATAATATTTAAATTGAATTTTTCAAACATCCTATTGGCCAGACAAATTGATGTCTTATTGCCCAGCCATCTTATATAACCTAAGTTTTCATCTATTTAAATTGAAGTCTTATGCGGAGCCATCTTGCGTTTATCTTATACGATGCATTATGTGTAATGTTTGATAATAGCATAACTTTGTTTAAAGCTTATGAGGTTGACAGCTACTTTATTGAAGACGTGATCTCAAAGGTGATATGTATTTGTCAAAAATATGTCAAAGGTCAGTAAATAAATATTTATTGATATTTTAATATATTTATTTATTGATATTTTAATATATTTTGTTTGCAATGTAGGCTAACAAATAAATATTCCAACTAAGTGAATAAATATCATTTCAAAGATATTTTATTATATTTTGTTTGCAATATTTATTGCATAGAGATTGAAACATCTATCTATCTAATCACCACCATCCATATCAATTCAGACCCCTATACAACCACCGCCTTGCAGAAAAATATACAAGGTTTGATAGTTAGCAGACAAAGATACAAGGTTTGATAGCTAACAATTTCACCACCGTTTCACCACCACCTTGCAGACAAAGATACAAGGTTTGCTAGCTAACAGTTTCACCAACTTCATTGGTGTTCCAGGAAATGGATTATTCTAAGAAATGGGAAGTCGGAAGTGAATGTAAGTAGGGATACGCATTATTCTTGTAGCAATGAAGTCTTTCAATGGGGACTCAACCAAATAAGTGTGCATTTAAACCATCAACAACAATGTTGCAATTAAGCGTGCATTTAAACCATCAACAAAAATGTTGCAATTAGAGAATAACAGGTTGATTGCAAATAAGTAATGCAACCAAAATCGCCCAGTACAAAATTGGATAAGAAGTACAAGCATCCCTACCTTCAGGCTTCTACCTTCTGATTTAATTTGGGGTCCCAGTGAGTTCACCGGGTGTACGCATGGGGTGTGAGACTGTAAGACTGATGGGACCCCGTCAAGGCATTGGAAGAATGAGGCAGCATCTTTCCTGGTACAAGATGTAGGCTTCTATGCAAAATTATCCATGTTTCTATTGATCATCAAATATATTAGATTTCTTTATGTTGTGTTTATATGCTTTCTTTGCAGAAAGAATATTCAAGCTGGGAAATCTCTAGAGCATATCCTTCCCTCTCTCTATCAATGTTGCTTCTATCCAGAAACATTGCTTATAGTTGATGCAGAGGTGCTTACCTTTTCCTCTTCTTGCTATTGCTTTGAATTGCTTACTTTTTCCTCTTCTTTCTATTGCTTTGAATTGCTTACCTTTTCCTCTTCTTGCTATTGCTTTGAATTGCTTACTTTTTCCGCTTCTTTCTATTGCTTTGAATTGCTTACCTTTTCCTCTTCTTGCTATTGCTTTGAAACTTTACTGAACTGCATACAACATACAAGGTAATGGGAAACAAAACAATATCAATTCCTCTATTGATTGTTGTAAATGATATTTTATTTTCTAAGGCAGGAGAAAATAAAATAAAATCATGAAATGAATTTACATTGATGTAGGTAAATGAATCTCAAGAGTACGAACTGCACAGGTAGCAAAATAACCAGTGCCTTGAACAAGATTTTAAGCAATTGCTAGTTTTATGTCTTAAATCTTAAAAATTCTTCAATGTTTTCTTTCAAGCTGTGCAAAAACTCAAGCCACGCGGTAATGGTGGTGTCGGATGCCTCAACGGGCGTTGATCCAATTGTGCGGGTGCAAGTTCAAAGGCATGTTTGGATAGTGCCTGATCGTGTGAAACGCTCCGACCAATCACAAGAGAATAAGGGAACACCTACCCTGTTTTATAGTAAGTCGCCAGCAGTTTCATTGTCTAAGTGAAATGCCAGCCTTATTCGGGTTATGATCTATCCGGGTTAGGGCCTCAAAACGGCTCCAGAAGTTCAGGACCCGAAAAACTGCTAAAAATAGTAAATTACCAAAATTGCCAGAAACATGTTTTGGGCCAGTTGGAGAAGGTGGGTGGCCACCGATATCCACCTGGATCAATTGCCTTTGCCCATAACAGGGCTAGGGCTAATCAACTAATTAATTAACTGATAAACAAATAAACAAATACCTCTGCAATGAAGGACTCGAATTCAGATTTGCCGTTATCGTCACTGAGAGCTTTTGTAATCACGATCTTGTTTTTATCGATCAACTTCAAGAATTGAAAACATAGCTCCATTGCCTTTGCCCATAACAGGACTAGGACTAATTAATTAACTGATAAACAAATAAATAAATACCTCTGTAATGAAGGACTCGAATTCAGATTTGTCGTTATCGTCACTGAGAGCTTCTGTAATCTCAGTCTCGTTTTCATCGATCAACTTCAAGAATTGCAAACAGATCTCCATTGCCTTTGCCCATAACAGGGCTAGGGCTAATCAACTAATTAATTAACTAATAAACAAATAAATAAATACCTCTGCAATGAAGGACTCGAATTCATATTTGTCGTTATTGAATTCAGATTTGTCGTTATCGTCACTGAGAGCTTCTGTAATCTCAGTCTCGTTTTCATCGATCAGCTTCAATAATTGCTTCAGCTCAGAAATTCTCCATTCATGGCTTCTAGTGCGGTCGAAAGAAAATGCCTCCCGCAGCTCTGTGGCGAGGGAATTTGCGTTAAAGGCCATCTCTCACACACGAATTTGCAAAGGAATGAGCAGAGTTTTGTGATCTTTGATCATAAATATGAAATATGAAGCTCGATTGCAGTTAAAAGATGAATTGGGGGCTTGAAATTTTGTGGAGATGATTCGTTCAACCTCTACTTCTAACTCATCATCTCTCAATTTCTGCACTGAAGAAGACTCTTGTTTCATATCCCCTACGACAGTGGCGTGCTCTTCTTAAATAATACACATATATATAGGTGATTGATTGAAAGAATTGGGTATCCCTACTTACATTCACATATGTTTGTTTTTTACATTGTTTAATATGGCCCTTCCTTATTTGTTGGCTAGAAGAGCTGTCACATGCTTTGCCTGTCTTTATTAGTTAGAATTGACCAAGCTACAAAAAACGCAAGATTGAATCCAACTAAGGGCCCCCACCCAGAGAAAAACCAACAACCTAGATCAACCAACTACCCGGAAAACACCCACCCGGCTAGCAAGCTTAGCAAAGGCCTTCCACATGCTATGCATGCAATGAGACAGAGGACAAATGTATTTGTGTGAAAAATTTACGTGGACATGTTCAACTCTCCCAGCTGGTGGCTCTTGGGATTGGAGGGAGGTAATAATAGACGAGTTCATTGGCATGCAATTATTGCATTTAAGTTTTAAGTTGATAGTATATGTGACGCAGATCTGTAACCTCCTTGGAAATTCAATGATAAAGAACATACCCATATTCAATATTTGGATAGGTTGGCTTACCCGTACCTACAACCAATCACTTAGCGACTTGAGATTAGCCAACTCTTCCTCTAAATATGCTAGTGGGTGCATCAAAGAGACGAGAGTGTCCAATGGCATGTGGGCAGAAAGGAAAACGTAATCAGAGTTTTTGCTCAAAGATTTCCATGGTGCATCAATTACAAACTAAATTTGTAGAGGCCATACATCAACAACTCGTATATTCTATCTCTCATCAAAATTGCCCAAAATGGACCTATTTAAGGATATTCACGCCTAGCGACTAGTTCACGGAAGGGACCTCTTTACAGATATTCACGGCTAGCTAGTGCACAACAGTAGCATGGCTGCATAATCTATACACTATACTGGTATATTTATAGAGGTGTAGGATAATTAAACATTCTTCAAATTTTGTCCAGAATCTAGAAAAAATCTGGAAACTTTGTCATAAGATTTTTGCAATTTTGAACGGAAGAAGAACCTTAAATTTCTTTGAAATTCATTAGATAACAAATATTGCCTCAAAAATTAACCTAATTTTGTTGAAATTTCACTAACAGTACATTGCATTTTGATCCTCTTTTTGCAAAGCATCGATTCTTGGTCTACTGGATGTTCTGTTTTCTTGATGAACGCTTATATACATTATATTGTTGAACGAATCCCAAACGTGGATATGCCACTAAACCTGCAAAAAAGCAATGTAACATTAACAATGTTTCTATAATATGAATGTTTTTTAAATATTTGTATATTAACAAAGTTTTTGTAATATGATTGTTTTCTGTGATGCAATGTTTCTGGGGTTGTGAAGTGTAATGATCCCAAGCCATTATGCAAGGATCATCCCGGTTTTGGTGTCTTTTTAAAACTTTTTCTAAGTGAGGTATTTCGTCAAACAGTTTGTTGATCTATTTGTTTACTTGTGTTTACTCGCTGAATGGCCTCTTGGTTTC
>WSFP011465093.1:0-18147 GCA_009831015.1 Picea engelmannii
CCTCCTTGGGATCTCGTGACTCTTTTGGTTGGATCTTTGTATTTGCAATGGTAACACTAGGCTTTGTGTCAATGATCCACTTTCCCATATCATTCTTTAAATCATAGTATGAGTTAGATTCTGGTTTGTTTTATTTCATCTTAGCCAACAATGATTGTTTCGGGTGACATTCATCAATGTTGTGCCAGGTTATTTTGTGGAATTCACACCACTATCTAGTGTCCTTCTTCAACTTACCATTGCAGTTCTTTTCCTACAACTTGGATTGGTTTTCTTAAGGTTGGATATACTTTCTCTTTCCTTTTTTCTATGAGTTGGGGGCACCTTTATCATGTTTTTGTTGCGACATATTTGTAGACCCAAACTCTCACTTATTCCTTTGCTTAAATTATTTTCTTGATTTTGAAAGCATATCAATAAGCATCTCCCAGTGAGGAAATGTCCAAGAGATACATCTCTATTTGGATGTACCTATGTAGGACACTATGGTACTTCAAAATAGGTGTTTCTCGAAGTGTTTGATACCCAGTTTGAGTGCAAGGTATGAAATATATTGGGGTATTTTGGCACCATATGGTCTCTCTCTCGATGTAGAGTTTTCCATATAGTGTATTGGTCATCGTAGTTTCAAATAGGGTAGAGCTCCTCCTTGAAAGAATCAAAAAATGCTTCCCAAATGGGTTCTATCCTAAATATTTTAGAATCATCTCCATCATGTCTCTCCCAATAACTTTCCCACCAATATGGGCCTTAAGGAGTGCAAAAGTGATCTTTCGATGTTTGAATGTTTTTTAGTAGAGTAATAACCCTCTAGCAAATTTAACCGTTTCTCCAAAGCATTTGCATCTATATGTACTTAGAATAAATGAATGTCAAATTTAACTTGTACCTTGAAGGGTGACACACCTATAAAATGGTTTCTTATTGAAGATGTCTTAGTTGTCGTTGGAATTTGTCGAATAAGCTGGGTGAAACTTTCCATCATCTCGTTCCTCTGTCATGCAAGGGATTCCTTGAGAAACAAATTGATAGGATCTCCTACTCCATAATATCTATTTTGATCCACCATGGGAGGCTTCTTGGGTCGGTGAGAGTGGTATTCTCCAAGTGAAATTAGTTTGAGACCCAACTCTCTATACCATGACCTCGTCGGGGAAATCCATTGAGAAACAACAAAGAGAAGATTGATATGATACTACTGATGTGGATTTTATATAGAGAGAGAAATGAAAGGTAGGAATATGAATGGAGATGAATATTTAAATATTGTAGAGAGCACAACAATACAGTGAAACCCAAATTCTATTAATGAATGAAATAGGAAAATTTTGTAAAATGCAAAGCAATGGAAACTAGCTAGAGTGATGGTACCTTATCTCTCAAGAGAGATGTGTCGGTTATTCTCATTCTCAAGAAGACATTACAAGAGGATGAAATGGCCTTTTAACATAAAAAAATAAACCCCAAGAGGAAAAAAACTTAAATATCCAAAATCCTAACTCTAGGAGACAAAGCGCCAAAACAATTGTGGGCCCCGAGGTGGCTAGATGATATGTCAACTTCATAGGGATGCAAATTTTGCATACAATATTTGTTTGGGGCACACAATAGATCATTGGAAAGATATAATTGAGAAGTACATTTTTTTGAAGGCATGGGTAATCCATTGTTTCTATAGACCCCTAAATGGCCCAAAACTTCATTTAAGGCCTCAAAACGACCACAAAAGTTTAGCACCTAAAAAATTGTAAATAAAAAAATGCCAAGATGGAGATCCATGTTGAGTCAATGGAAGAGGTGGTTGGCCACTGATGTCCACATGGATAAGTTTTCCCTTTCACCATTTATAAACAAAATATATATCATTAATAGTTGTATGGGTTGTTTTCATGCACCATTTGTCTCTACAATAATTCTAGTCAAAGCTTTATTGGAAAAAGTTATTATAGTGTGACAGATAAGAAAAAATAGCTTTAGAATAAAGGAGGGTACCCCTCTCTGTCCTAAGCACTGGCTTGAAGTCCTAAAGTGGCACAAGAAGGTGCTCCTACAAATTATTCCCTAGCATTGAGACCTTGAGTGAGAAAGAGGGGAACAACTTAGGGGAAAACACATTGCATGCAAGCAATCCATATCGGAAGAGGCTCTAGAATAGGCATTGAATTTAATAAATTCATGCTTGGCTTGAATTTATTTAAATTTATTACCATATTATAGGATGATGGAAATTGGAAGTGTTTTTCTATCTATATCATACCACATATACAAAATTCCCAACAAATATAAAATCATGTGTAGGAAATTAGTGAAACAAAATTTAAATTTTGATTTGAATGAAAGGACTTGTTAGTATTTTCGGAACCCAAAGGATTGATTCCTCTAAATCCATGTATGAATCTTGTATAAAATAGAGTGGGGCAGACTACAAACCTTCCATTGAGATAGAATTTTTTGTATCCAAATACACACTTCTTATGTTCATCGGATGCCCATAATATACACAAAACAAAGATTGACCTACCTTAATTAGCGTAGACAATTTATAAAAATGAAATTGTTTATTGAATTTTCATATTCCCTTCAAGAGACACCAAAAATAATGGCATTTCCATAAACTCCAAGAAAAAATAAGAAGATTATTAATATGAACTAACCCCAAACCAATTTTATATCAAGATCGAACTGGTGACCAAACTAATCGACCCCAAAAACCATAACCAAACAAAAACCAATAAATATTGAACACAAAAAAAATCAGCCAAAAAACACATCCATGTAATTCCAAACCATTAGACACCAAATATACAATGTTTTCTCATATACATAGTAATAAAAAAGTGAATATAGCAAAATGACACTAGGTAAAATACATATCTATAGAGGAACCTTCAATGTCTTTAGTAAGCAAAACAATAAAGTTTTAAACTACTCAAAATTGAAACATATATCTCACTCTATTGTATTTACTTCTCAAAATAAATTTCTAAAGAACAATAATATCTATGTTATAATTAAATTCAAACCAACTTTGATAAAAGAAGCATACACATACTTCTATTCATAAGATTTCATGTTTATGATTTGAATGTTCTAATTCTCATATGATAATTTATTTGGATAAAATAATAGTCATAATCTTCAAATGTTTTATAGAAATGTTCTTCAAAATATTTTATTAACCTAGTTAATGACATGAATACAACCAATTAATGACAACTTACTTCGAAAGAGCAAGTTTTCCGTATAAAATGCAGTCCAAAAAGGTAGAAATTGTATTGACTATGCATGAGTGGGATTAATGGTTAAGAACATGTGTTTCCTCTTAAGAGGTCACAAATTCAAATCTAGAGGGGGGTAGGGTATGTGTACCTCCGTAGACTTTACCAGTCAAATCGTTGGGCGGAGGGGGGTCCCTTGTCCCCCAAACAAGGGGGTCTCATACACCAATTTGGTGTAGCTTGGTCGTGACCTTAAAAATAGATTATTATTATTATTAAATATGATGGGTATATGCAAATAGCTAAATAAAATATATTATCATTACACCGACCAGGGTTTACTGTTGTAAAATATTTTAACTATATGCTAATTGTTTTTAAGGAAAATGGAATGCAAAGGAGGATTTTCACCCAACCATACTTTTTGACATGCCCTATAAATTATAGGGAGAATGCAAAGTAAATTAGTATTTTCAATAGATCATACTTTTGGATACTCTTGTAAAGTATTTTAACTAGATGATAACCCTTTTTTAAGGAGAATGGAATGCAAAGGAGGATTTTCACTAAACCATATTTTTGGACATGCTTATAAATTATAGGAGAATGAAAAGTAAATTAGTATTTCCAATAGATCATACTTTTGGTTATGCTGGATAAAATCTTTAAGCTACATAAATTGCAGTTACACGAAATACTGTGAAATATGCCACATTGTATAAGTATTGCTTGATTACAACTCTTATAAATATGAGATCCCCGATCAAACTTCCTAGTTTCTAAATTTATTTTAGAGATGATCATACTTCATTTCTTTCACTACTTTTGTTCTTTCATAATTCCTACAATAACAAAATAAAAGGATCTCAATTAAATACAAGGTATGTCATCACATTAACATATTAATATACACACCACATAGAAAAAGAAAATCACAACTACATTCCATATCTAAGAAAACAATATCTAATATCTAATGATATGAAAGAAGAGAAAAATCAAATAATGTTGAGGGAAAATATATGTTCCATGGTATATCATAGAATTCTTTGATGCTTTTTGAGTGGGTAGAATTCTTTGATGCTTTTTGAGTGGGTAGTGAAAATGGTATTCTTCATTCTCCCCTTGTTACCACTTGCTTTTTGAGTGGGTAGTGAAAATGTTATTCTTCATTCTCCCCTTGTTAACACTCGATTTGTCACTGAGGGGTGCAAGGTAAGGTATTCACTAATGACAAATAAATATAACTTGAGAGATCTACCATTGTCACCTAAGATTCACTCTTCTCACTTAAGGGATGGATACCAACCATATATATAGGGGGATTCCCTATACAAGATTTATGTTCTATGAGCTATGGGTGCCCATTTACTAGAAAGTTTGCTTATTCTATATCTATCTATCTATCTGCATTCATATGAAGGTAATAATCTATTTAACGGAGTTGAAAATTATTTATGAAAATGATAAATAAGATGTGCTAAAAATTCTTTATGAAAAAGCCAAACTACTTATGATAATAAAGGTCTCTACATAAACATCTCATCACCCTATGTGATTTATCTTAACACTATAGTAACGATATTCAAGGCGGAGAAATCCTATGATTCCTTTCAAACTAGAGTTTGACAAGGACTATTTAACACATGAACTTCAAAAAAATGTTGTTGCAACATGATTCATATTTCAAACCATTTGATAGCATTTTTATGTGGTAAACTACTCACAAGTTTTGATGGAAAACTTTAGGGGTATTTTCAACTAGTACTACTTTGTGTGTAGAAACGGATTTCCTTTAAGCACATATTAAATATGAATTTCCAGGAAGAGTTCCAAACTTGTAATTATGAATTTAATATCAACATACAAACAAAAGGAACAAAAGTTTGTTATGTAGAGTTAAAATGATGCAAGAATATACCTTTATCAAAAAGTTATAATGCATCCTTGGCACCTAGGTTTGAAAGTTTTACATTAGTGTTGGTGTATGATATTATAACTCTTCAAATACTTCTAGCAAAATAAAAAATACCAATCAAATATACTATGTTTTAAATGTAAATAGATGTTGATACAAAATTAGTGCTAAAATACTTTATTATACTAGTTTGAATTCTTATACAAAGCTTCTCATTTTTCCCACAATTTTATTAAAAAATTATTTAATAAATTAAAATTGGCATTTTAAAGAACTAAAATTGAGAATAGAACATAAATAATCATAGACAATACTCAACAAATTGATAATGAAGTTCACTCTCTAGGCTACGTCTGTGGGTCCACTTCAAAAGATGAATCGATCCATTAAAAATGATTCAAAGTACACCATTACATATCTTTACATCAAATAATGGCCTTTTATATGCAAAAAGATTCGTTGGTGTTCTCTAGGAAGAAAATATCACAAGGCTCCTAACCTTCAATGAATTCTTCCTGCAATAAATGAACACAAACTTGCCTTTTTCTCCAAATAAAGGAGCTTATGCCTTCTTCAAATAAAACATTCTCCCTTTTATAATGTTTCCAAGGTTTGTGGTATAGTGGCTAAATCATTCTCTTTTCACTAATATTTTCCAAGATTTTGAATGGACCATACCTGATTGGATTGAGATTTTTACCTTCACCTTTAAGGTTTTCTTTTCTAATGTATATCCAAACTTCATCACCAAATTGGAAGTGATGATCAACCCAATGCTTGTCATGTCTAGCCTTATACTTGGCTTGGCTCTTTTCCAATTGTTCTTGTACAGCTTGGTGAACCAATTGAATCTTTTGGATGAACTTCTTGGCTTTGTCTGCATCATTATGTCTATCTTCCACTAAATCTTTCCCACGACTGAATTCCAAAGGAGACTTAGGTAAATATCCAAAGCATGTCTCAAAAGGATTCCTTTATGTAGAAGAATGCATGGCATGATATACATAATACAATTTTTCATCCCAAAGATTAGGATGTTTGCTACAATATCCCTAGAGTAAGTGTATCACTCTCCTATTGATCACTTCCATTTTTCAATCAGTATGAATGGAAGGAAGTGCTCTTCTTAAGCTTAGTGTCCATTAATTCCCACAATGTTGAACAACATTCCCCAAGAAAGTCAAATTCTTGATCAAATACAATGGATGTGGGAAAATCAAAATGAACCCAAACATGCTAGAAGAACAAATGTGTAGTCTTTTCTCACGACACTTGTTTCTTACAAGGAATAAAAACACACATTTTGATAAATTTGTCCACAACAACATACAAATAATCATTATCTTTATTGGAAATAGGTAGACCGCCTACAAAATCCATAGACACACTTTCCAATGGATGAGAAGGTACATGAAGTGGCATATAGAAACCCAATTTTTTGTTACTTGGTTTTCTAGTGGCGCACATGACACATCCTTTTACATATTTGGACATATTTCATACATTTGAGGTCAATATCAATAGTGTTGTAATTGAGATATTGTTTTGCCTACACAAAAATGACCGGATATAAGAGAAGTATGAGCTTCTTTGATTATATGTACTCTTTCATCTCGTGGAATACATAATTTACCAAGATGATATATCAAATTTTCATGTACATGATAATATAAGTATTCCACTTTAGTACCATGGATTAAAGTTTCATGTACATCCTTAAAATATTCATCTCTATCATATAGTTCAATATAAATTTCATGAGATACTGAACTATATTGTAAAATAATGGATGCATTAACAAAATATCTTGATAACATATCAACAACTTTGTTTTGTATACATTTCTTATACCTGATGACCAAATGGAATTGAAGAAAGTTACTGACTTAACAAGAACATTGACCTCAAAACGAAAACTCTGGCCCAAAAACCCATATTTTTGCAAAAACAAACATAAAAATCAACCCCCAAATAAAAAAGTGGTGTTGTCGGTAGTGTTATCCCCATTTTGTGGATAACTGAGGAGATGATGTCTCGAGGCCCTCAGGTTGCATATATGGAGTGTTGAGAGACTACATGACCAATAGTACCCTTTACACATATGGAAAACCCACTCACCACCATAGATGGTCACAGATTTATAGATGGAATCCACCACACTAGTTGGCTTCCGAAAGGCAATGGGCCTTGTTCCATGAGGTACAAGTCAGTATTATGGTGAGCATCATTTCAATATCTAATCCACTTGATTATGTTGTATCTTAGATTTCTCTACATTTCATGATATGTGCTTGGACATTATGCCTTTTTCCCTGCTTCACCTTGGTGGTTGAGATTGTGCCCTAGTAAGTGGTTTTTTTGGGGAATGGGTTTGCTACTGGGAACTACCTTGATGAGCCATCATACCGTTCTCGGCCATACTTACCATTTTCCAGCATTATCCCCCTCCATTTACTTATCTCTTGGGATTTTAGGGTGTATTGACCCAAGAAGGGGTTGTCCCTCATTCTATGGGAAGAAGGGGATAAAGGCCCAGAGGGGTTGTTGTTGGATAAAAGATAAAAGCCTTATATAATCCTTCTGGATTCTTCACCCAGAGATCACCCAAGAAAGCAATGAAACACTTATCTTTGAATAAAAGGGGACCCACAATATAATAATGAAATGTTTGAAAGGTTAGTTGAAGGATATGAGGCCTCATCCTGAGCCGACCTATCACATCCATGGATATCTAGTAGTATGAAATTGTCATCATCTGATCACCAAACCAAGGAAATGACTCTCAATTGCATGGTTGAGAGAAAGGGGGTTTCATCACGAGTTATTAATTGCATGCATTAATTAACCATTTAAGAAGTTGAATGAAAGAGGATGAATTTAATGAGGAAACATAGCAGCCAAAAGACAATATACAGATCTGAACTAAAGCAATAAGAACAAAAAACAATCGCAAGAGAATTGATAATAGAGTTTGGCACAAAATTGCCTACGTCAACTAGCTCTGATACGACTTGATCTGAAAAAAGATTTTTTAATGATTGTGGTTGAGTTATTAAT
Organism: Picea engelmannii; assembly: GCA_009831015.1. Lineage (NCBI taxonomy): Eukaryota > Viridiplantae > Streptophyta > Pinopsida > Pinales > Pinaceae > Picea > Picea engelmannii. Next base: position 8,194 of record WSFP011465093.1, read on the forward strand.
TGCATGCGTTAATTAACCATTTAAGAAGATGAATGAAAGAGGATGAATTTAATGAGGAAACATAGCATCCAAAAGAAAATATATAGATATGAACTGAAGAAATAAGGACAACAAACCATCGCAAGAGAATTGATAACGGAGTTCGGCACAAAATTGCCTACGTCTCCGGGCCTATGTCTCAGTGGGGGAGGCTTCTTTATTAATTATTAAATGCTTGTACATTACAGAAAAAGTACATAAAATGGATCTCATACTGGTCTCACTATGTTCTTCTTGACCTCAGAAATCCAACACAACTGACGGCACTGAAAAAGACTAAGTGTAGCTCCCAGAAATGGTCCGCAAGTGTCTGCTCCTCAACAACTTCCCTGCATAAAAATGGTTTTGGCTTGGCTTTGATTCATCATAAATCTGATATGAATGTCTTCCATGGACTCAAACAGGCCTAGTTTTTATATATCTGAAGTTGGTTATCCATCTCCAACTTCCTCCCAAAATCTGGGCTCAAAAATAGCCCAATATCTCCCAAAAATGGCCAAAATCTCCATTTTCTAGGCATAATATCAGTCAAAATCCAATCTGTAATGTTAAAAACCCGCTTTTAACCCAAAATACAGAGTAGTCCCTTATAATCGGGCACGTTCCCCCTTTACCAGGTCGTATGGGGCCACATGGCCAAGTGCCAGCGCTCCAACTGCTTAGGCACCATCCCCCTTAACTATAGCTCCTGATTTTGGGGCACCATTCATGTGATCTGGGATAATCTGCCCCTTGGGCATGCCCAGAATTAGCCCTTGGGTGCGTACCTGTCATGAAACCTCTTGTTGGGGCTTAGACCTAGCCCCCTTGTGCCCTCCTCTGGATATTTGAACCCAAAACTATAGAAAAGTGGGTTTTTTTCACCAATTTGACTTTGGCAGGTTGGTATTTGAACTTTTCCAAAGACTTGGAGCTAGCCATGGGTCAGAGGTTCAAATCCCATGGACCCCCAAATATTTTTTTACATTCCAACCAGTAGTGAAGTGCCATATGGCTGCCCATGTCTGGGCCATGTGGCACTTATTCATTTGTCAGTTGACCATTGACTTTTGCCATAGAAGAATCGGATTGTCGTGCAATATTTTTCACATCTGGAGTCTGTTTTGACAAAGTAAATATATGGCTGAAATCGAGAGAACGAGACGGACACAATGACATTAGTTTCGTCAAATTCTGAGCACTTTCATTTTTGAGCCTTTTTTAGCCCTGTCAGGCTCCTGGATCCGATTTTGGATCAATCTAGTAGTATGACATTGTCACCATCTGATCACCAAACCAAGGAAATGACTCTCAATTGCATGGTTGAGAGAAAGGGGGTTTCATCATGATCCAACCTTCTCATTTCCATTAGGTATTTGTGGGTGACATTTCCACCACCTGGTCATCACGCCAGGGTAGTTACCTTCAATATCTCCTTATTATATTATGAAACAAAATATAAAGAAAGAAAGATAAAAGGAAAATGATGGGCTTGGAAAAAGTGCATTGCAGATGAAGGTACCACACACCCTCAATAAAGGCATCCATGAATGAGACATTATGACCCCTAGTATGTCATGATCCCTATGCCCATTGATTCTTGATCGCATACACCTCATACACTTTACATGGATTAAAGAGGGACCTCTTGGAATCTCTCCTTGACCTAGGGCAAGACCTACACAATAGGACACCTCGTCAACCCTCCCATATTTAAGCTTGGCAAGTCACATAGTGTCTTTGAGCTGTTAATTGTTTGATATGGTGATCTTTGATGCACATGCTTGGATGAATTATTTATTAATTGGATTAACTTATCATGATGTTATGACTTGAGATCCTTGGAGGGCGTGTTCATTTTTCTTTGCAGGACCTAGCTGGTGGACAATTTTGGGAGAACAAGCCTAGCTTGGGCTTGCATGAGGCTACACGCCCACAGGTTGGATGCCAAGGGCCCGCTTGTCGAATGAGAGATATCAAACTTGGAAGGAATCAAATATGACTTGGACAACATAGCCTATCCCCCACATGCAAAAAACATTTCCTAGGAGAGGAAAAACATCACTTCTAGAGACATGACATCACCTAGGGGGGTTAGGGCTTGGTGGTGAGGTGCCACGCATTTACACATGGACGTTTGAGGAGGAGAAGGGTCTTCACCATGTAAGAGTTCCTATATTCTTGACACATGGAATTTGGAGGCCCATCCACGCTTCTCCAACAACAACGACTTCCTCAAAGTGGAAAAACGTCCCCTAAAGAGGTGACATCCTCCTAAATTAGGGTTTAATTTGTGCAAAAGATGAACTTTTAAGTGAATTGTTTAATATTATTTTTTTAAGGGGGAAAGATTAGGACTGTTGACCCCTAATCTTGTGTTTTACTCCTTAATTTGTGGACAAGCTATGCTAGCTAAATATTTTATAAATAGAGATCATAAGATCTCATTTTAAACATAACTCTCCCTCTTGTGAGAGGCTTGGTCTGAAATTTTCGCCCCCCTTGTATTTTTTATCTCTTGTTCACTTTGTTTAACGATATTTTAAGAATGGTTGATGGAGGAAGGCCTAGCGCTAGCTTTGGATGATGCTTTCTAGCTCTTGTGGTGAATTATCTTAGCATTTTTCTTGATCTTGGTATGGTTTTTACGCTCTTGCTATCATTTTATTCAATTCAAGTATTTTTATGCTAGTATCTAGGTGGGAAGTATAAGGGAATACACCCCCACCATATCCTTCATCATTTTATTTTCTTCATCTCATTGATTAAGGTTTTGCTAAGAGAAGTATAAGGGCATACACCCTCTTAGTTTAAACCCTAGCTTAGAGAAACTTTCCTTGGGGAGTAAAAGGGATTACACCCCCAAGGAGGTAGGTTCTCTAAGATACGTTTGACTCCATTAAACCAATATTAAAGCCACTATTAATTGATTTGTTGCATCGGAGAAATAAAATATTGCATTGGGAAACATGATTTTCTGTCATTTTTACTTCTTGCAAAGTGGATTGTTTTCCTTGTGCCTTGGGAACCTCACAGCCACTAGGGAATCCCCATCTAGGGGATACTCATTTATTTTGTTACAAAATTGCATTTCCATCCATTAGGGATTCAAAAACCCTAACTTACTTGCCTTAATAACTCTCTTATCCACCATTGGTTTTTGCTCAAAGTTTGCACACTTACTCTCCTTGTCCTAACGAAATTTTTGGAAAATTTTGAGGATATTTAAGTGGCTTATTTTCTTTTTGTAATACATTTAATTTTACAGCCATAAGGCTGATACAATTTTTTGCAGACAAGTGTTTACAATAGCCTTATCGTTTATGCTAAGAGTATTGGTTTTTTCATCTTTAGTTTAGGTAGTCATTTACTATTTTTTCTCTTGCATTTTCTACTTGATCTTTAGCATTTATTGAGAAGCTTATAATACATTTTTCTTGCTGATATATACTGTTATATATTTCTGCAAATTAGGGACATCAAGCTTAACTTCCTGATCCAACTAACAGATACTATTGCAAAGTGTCTTTTCTTTTGTCTCGGGCAAGTACAATCATCTGAAGAAGTGTTATACATGTGGGGAAACAATTTCTTGACTTGCAAGGCATATCTTTCCACCTTTCACTCCACTTGTAATTGACCTATAGGGGCTTCATTTCCATTCATATTTATCTCCATCTCAATCCCTCAATCCCCCTAGGGTCACTGAGATCGCCTCCCTAGAGTGGCATAATCACCCTTGAAGTGTGGGACCTACATCGTGGTGACATTGGGTTTAGGATTCCCAAGTTGTAGCACTTGTTCTGTGGTTGGGTCGAGATTTTCTCAACCTACAACTTGCGCTATAAAATTTTGGTGTCATTTCCATGGAAGAATTTGAATCTTTTTCGTACCCTAACAACATTTTGGTAAGATATCCCAAATCCTTTCCCTTAGCTTTCCTGGAAACTCCACCCAAGGGATATTTCCTTTCCTTTTTTCTTGATGATCTCATCTTGAATCTCATCTGACGAATCCACCTTCCCAGAACCCACTTTTCCCTTTTTCCCCTTTCATCCCTTGATAATCCTTGAGCTCATCTGTGACTCCATTAAGGTATTACCCTAAGTGATGGAACCATGGCCTCACGGGACTTACCATGGGAATTCCATAATGTGTATCCTTCTCTTGATGTTTAGAATGTCCCTGGCTATCCAAATTATTGTCCAATAGAATGGAGAGAAAGTTTCCCCAAATTTGACGGTGATCAAGCCCTAGTAGTCATCCATGTCATGAATTATATGAAGTATGCATCGAGCTTAAATGTGCTACATGAAGATGTGTTGATGAAAATTTATGTGTCTTCACTGGGATTAAGTCAAAAGGATTGGTTTGCACACTCATGTGATCCAAATAGTGTCCCTTCTTCTACAAAGCTCGTTGAAGAATTTCTCAAGCAACATCGACCAACTACTCAAAGTTTTCAATATGATTTCTAAGGGCTCAAACACACTCTTTGTCAAGAAGGTTTTCTGATCGATGATGAGACCATATATGAAGAAAATCTTGAATAAGATCACAATGAAGAAGATTCGGATGAGACATGTGATGAAGATGAAGTATTTGGTCTTCCACTTGACGAGCACATCCATACCTTTTCTCCTCCTGCACATCAAGAATATACCATGATGAGTTATACTCCTTTTGATATCTTTGATGATTCTTTGTTCCATGAATGTGGAAATAAAGAAATTTCCAAAATGATATCAATGAAGTTTCTCTTGCATAAATCCTGAACGAGACATTCTCCTATACTATCCCTTTCATCCAGTCTTGTGAAGAAATAATCAACTTCTATGATGCAAATGAAATCATGGAACAACCCTCGGATACAGTGACGATCACATTGAAGATTTCATACATATTGGGAGATGTAGATGGGGTTTGGGTTGTTTCATTTTTTATGGAGATCCTATCTACGACATTGAAGGCACATCTCAGATAAAGGATACAGAAAGAATTTCTTTAGAAGCCAGATGATCCATATATTTGCCAACCCAATGATATGGTTTCATATTTGTTCCATCCATTCAAGAATGACCTGACACAACATTTTCAAGATGATTTTCAACCACCATACTCATATTTTGATAGATTCTAGGTCATGGCCCGCCCAAAAAAATCTAAGGTCCATACTACCAAATGGAAATAATTTCATGTTGATACTTTGGGCAGGGATTTGCAGACAAAGAATAGATGTTTCCTGAGTCCGATGGAGGAGTTTTTATCTAAGGATGTGCCTTACCTCGTTTCCTCTTGTTTGGGAAATCATAGGGTTTTCTTTGGATCTCTTGTCCTTTATCAGCCTTCAGAGAGCAATGATCTTCTAAGTGAAGATGAAGACGAGATGTCGTCTATATATAGTAGCCCCCTTCAAAGATGGATTGATTATTATTGTGGCTACACTTTTAGGTTGGATGATCAGGATGATGGTTTCTCTCCCCAGCAGGATTCCCCCCCTCCCACCAATCTTCATGAGTTTTATTACACGATCGATTATATGAGTGTTTATACTCATGATTATTTTTTGCTTGACTTATCCTTGTTGTATTATATGATTAAGCATGGGAGGGGATACTTTGATGAGATGATCAAATGGTTGCATTGGTTGTATGACTTCACCTGACATTATCCAACACATGGTCTTCAGGGCCCCAAGGCCCCATGTAAGTAGGCACCTGTCTACCAAGAGAAGTTGTGGTTCTCATGCACTCTACGACGAGCACATGTCTCCAAGTAGGAGCTAGATGTTATCCCCATTTTCCAGATAACTAAGTAGATGATTTCTTGAGGCCCTTAGGTTGCAAATATGGAGTGTCGAGAGACTACAAGACCAACAGTACCCTTTGCATAGATGGAAAACCCATTCACCACCACATATGGTGACAAGTTTACAAATGGCATCCACCACACTAGTTGGCTTCCAGAAGGAAGTGGTCCTTGCTCCATGAGGTACAAGTCAGTATTATGGTGAGCATAATTTCAATATTTAAGGCATTTGATTATGTTGTATCTTAGATTTCTCTAGATTTCATGATATGTGCTTGGACATTATTCCTTTTTCCCTGCTTCGCCTTGGTGGTTGAAATTGTGCCCTAGTAAGTAGTTTTCCTTGGGAATGGGTTTGCTATTGGGAACTCCCTTGATGAGCCATCATACCATTCCTGACCATACTTACCATTTTCCATTGTTATCCCCCTCCATTTCCTTATCTCTTAGGATTTTAGGGTGTATTGAACCAAGAAGAGGTTGTCCCTCATTCTATGGGAAGAAGGGGCTAAAGTCCCAGAGGGGTCGATGTTGGGTAAAAGATAAAAGCCTTGTATAATCCTTCCAGATGCTTCACCTAGGGATCACCCAAGAAAGCAATGAAACGCTTATCTTTAAATAAAAGGGGACCCACAATATAATAAATAAATGCTTAAAAGGTTATTTGAAGGATAGGAGGTCTCATCATGAGCCGACCTATCACGTCCATGGATATCTAGTGGTATGCCATTATCATCATCTAGTCACCAAACCAAGGCAATGACTCTTAGTTGCATGGTTGAGAGAAAGGGGGTCTCATCACAAGCCAACCTTCTCATTTCCATCAGGTATTTGTGGGTGACATTTCCACCACCTGACCACCATGCAAGGGAAGTGACCTTCAATCTCTCCTTATGCTATTATGAAAGAAAATATAAAGAAAGAAAGATAAAAGGCAAATGATGGTCTTGGAAAACGTGCATTGTGGACGAAGTTACCATACACCCTCTATAAAGGCACCCATGAATGAGACATTACGACCCCTAGTATGCCATGATCCCTATGACCATTGAGTCTTGATCCCATCCACCTCATACAATTTACATGGATTAGAGAGGGACCTCTTGGAAGCTCTCCTTGACCTAGGGCAAGACCTACCCAATAGGACACCTCATCAACCCTCCCATACTTAAGCTTGAAAAGTCGCATAGTGTCTTTGAGTTGTTAATTGTTTGATATGGTGATATTTTATGCACATGCTTGGATGGATTATTTATTGATTGGATTAACTTGTTATGATGTTATGAATTGAGATCCTTGGAGGGCATGTTCACTTGTCTTTGCAGGACCTAGTTGGTAGACAATTTTGGAAGAACAATCCTAGCTTGGGCTTCCATGGGGCTAAAATCCCAAAGGTTGGATGTTAAACGACCGCATGCCATATGAGAGATATCAAACTTGGAAGGTGTCAAATATGACTTGGAAAACATAGCCTAGCCCCCACATTCCAAACATTCTTCCTAGGAGAGGAAAAATGTCACTTCTAGAGACATGACGTCACCTAGGGGGTTAGGGCTTCATGGTGAGGTTCCACTCATTTACAGATGGATGTTTGAGGAGGAGAAGGGTATTCACCATGTATGAGTGCCTAGATTCTTGACATGTGGCCTTTGGAGGCCCATCCATGTTTCTCCAACACCAATGTCTTCCTCAAAGTGGAAAACATCCCCTAAAGGGGTGACGTCCTCCTAAATTAAGGTTTAATTTGTGCAAAGGATGAAATTTTCATTGAATTGTTTAATATTAGTTTGTTAAGGGGGAAAGATTATGGTTTTTGACGCCTAATATTTTGTTTTACTCCTTAATTTGTGGACAAGCTATGTTAGCTAAATTTTGTATAAATAGAGATCATAAGATCTCATTTTAAACATAATTCTCCCTCTTGTGAGAGGGTTGGTCTGAAATTTTCATCCCCCTTGGCGTTTTTAGATCTTGATCACTTTTTTTAAGGCTATTTTATGAATGGTTGATGGAGGAAGGCCTAGTGCTAGCTTTGGATGATGCTTTCTAGCTCCTGTGGTGAATTGTCTTAGCATTTCTCTTGATCTTGGTATGGTTTTTACTCTCTTGCTATCATTTTATTCAATTCAAGTATTGTTATGCTAGGATCTAGGTGGGAAGTATAAGGGAATACACCCCCACCATATCCTTCATCATTTTATTTGCTTCATCTCATTGATTAAGGGTTTGCTAAGAGAAGTATAAGGGCATACACCCTCTTAGCTTAAACCCTAGATTAGAGAAACTTTCCTTGGGGAGTAAAAGGGATTACACCCCCAAGGAGGTAGGTTATATAAGCTCATTGTGACTCCATTAACCCAATAGTAAAGGCACTAGTCATTGATTTGTTGCATTGGAGAAATAAAATATTTCATTGGGAAACATGATTTTCGGTCGTTTTTACTTCTTGCAAAGTGGATTGTTTTCCTTATGCCTTGGGCACCTCACAACCACTAGGGCATCCCCATCTAGGGGATACTTATTTTTGTTGTTACAAAATTTCATCTTCAGAAATTAGGGTTGTAGAAACCCTAACTTACTTGCTTTAATAACTCTCTTATCAACCACTGGTTTTTGCTCAAAGTTTGCACACTTACTCTCCTTGTCCTAGCACACTTTTTGACAAAGTTTGAGGAGATTTTAGTGGCTCATTTTCTTGATGTAATACATTGAATGTTACAGCCATAAGACTGATATAATTTGCTGCAGACAAGTGTTTACAACAACCTTATGTTTTATGCTAAGAGTATTGGTTTTTTCATCTCGAGTTTAGCTAGTCATTTACTAGTTTTTCTCTTGCATTTTCTACTTGATCTTTCACATTTATTGAGTAGATTATAGTACCGTTTTCTTGCTGATACATATTTCTATCTATTTCCAAACATTAGGTACAAGAAGCTTAAATTACGATCCACCTAACATATATTATTGCAAAGTCTCTTTTCTTGTGTCTCAGGCAGGTACAATCATACAAAGAAGTGTTATACCTGTGGGGAAACAATCTCTTGACTTGCAAGGCATCTCTTTCCACCTTTCACTCCACTTAGACTTGAACTATAGGGATTCATTTCCATCCATCTTCATATCCATCTCAATCCCCCTAGGGTCACCAAGATCGCCTCCCTAGAGTGACCTAGCCACCCTTGAAGTGAGGGACCTACATCGAGGTGACATTGGGTTTAGGATTCCCAAGTTGTAGCACTTGTTCTGTGGTTGGGTCGGGTTTTTCTCAACCTACAACTTGCGCTACAATATGTAGCACCATTTTTTCAAACATGGTCAAAATTACAACATTTTTCAAACATAATCTTCAAAACTCATAAGTAGCTCAGAAAAACCTTCAAATCGACAGCTGAATAAATAAAAATGATGTTACATAAAGCAAAATGTTTTTTTTTAAACATTAAATTTATAGATATTTTAAAATCGTATTTTTAGGAGTCGGTACCATTAAAACCCAAAACTCAAAATCAACCATCAAATTGAAAAGTACTACTACCAGTAGCACCCATTTTAAATTTCGGGTATTAAAATGACACATTTTTTAAAGTGGTAATCGAAACATCGTTACTGCAAAAAAATCCATCAAATAAACCCTTAAATGCTTACTTTTTAAATCTTAGTTTATCACTCCAAACACAACATAATACATAATGCCATGAAAAAATACATTTAAAATATATATTCAAAACCAAAATTTGGAAAAAAAAAAAAAACATTAAAAAAAAAGTGGAAAATAAAAACTAAAAAAATGAAAAAAAATTAAAATTTTCATAATTTTTAAAATATATATATTTGTTTTTGTTAAAAACAAATAGTAAAAAATCCATTAAAACGTAAAAAGAATAAAAAAAATATGAAAAAAAAACCAAAAAAATACTAAAAACATGTCAAAATAAAAAAAAAAATATTAAAAATAAGATGTAAAATAAAAAAATATTAAAAATGAAAATTTATATTAAAAAAACATTTAAAAATAAAAATAAAAATAATTGCATTATATATATTATTATTTTAAAAAACAATTTCTTTATATATGTTATTTTTTAAATTATTTTATGAAATTTGGTATTTTTTTTTTTTAACAAA
>WSFP011465094.1:0-18450 GCA_009831015.1 Picea engelmannii
TCAAATCGACTTGGGAGCCGATCCATTAGTGGTTGGGAGGCCGACCAGCTTCATAAATGCGCCGTTTGGCAGGCGCGCGGGTTTTGCACCCCACAGCCGCGCATATGCGCTCCAGATACGAAGATCTTGCGCGCGCGCGCGCTAAGTGGGTGCATAGCGCTTTTTAATTTTTTGGCCATTTTGCATAGTTTTGACCCTTTTGCTGTGCTGTGGAGTTAATCCTTGTGCCATGAACGACTGTTTTTCTGTGCTGATGATGCGGAGTTCTTGTTGCCCTGTGCGGACGAAATTTCAGTGATAACAATATGGTATGTTTTAACATATGGTTTGAGCGCGACTTTGGATATATGGCATGTTTTTGATAGCATTTAAATACCAAGGGGGGGCCTTTGTGTTGGCAAGGTTGAGGGATAAGCCCTTGACCACCCCCTTTTTTTTCCCAACCATTTTAACCATCTTTGATGAAACTTCAACTGCTGATATCTTCGTCATTTGGAGGCTGTTTTTCCTGAAACGAACGTCACCGAAAAGATGTTGACGAGCTCTTCCAATTTGTAACCTTTAATTTGCATTTTGAATACGTTAACTCTATCAAATTTTGAGATGATCCACCTGGATCAGACACCTCACCAATTTGCAAGTTGAAACCTAAGCTACCTTCATCCTTAGACCACCTGCGCAATACACATGGCAATTGTTCCACATTCTGTGTTTTATTTTGAGAATTATTTTGTGAAACACGTTTTGAGTATGTAAAGACATCATCAATGGTCATGGAGATGTACTAAGAGACACATAATAGTGAGATGAAGGGTAGAGACATATGGAGGATAAACATGAAAGACCAAAACACCATATAACTCCTAATCTGAAGAATGCCATGCATAATTTTTATGGTCCCTCGGTGCTAAAGAGAAACCTTAGTAATCATGGTGTGAGATGTAAGTTATTTTAGACCATTTCCTTGACACCTGTGTTTTGATATGCTGATAAGAAGCTTGGAGAACCCCAAATACGGATCTTGGCGTTTGTATGTGGCTTTAATGTGCTGCGTGGCATGTAGATTTGGCTTGTGGAATTTGAATTTGTAACTGGACCTGTAGATATGGATACCTGCAAAATTATGTGCACCTAACTCAAATAACATAGACAGACTGAAATCACATGAAACTATTATGGGCAGCTTCATGAAGACACCTGTCAGTGAATCTTCTTCGTGACTTAGACCTGTGACTTGGCTCATGGCCTTGGGCCCGTGGGTCCTCCCAAAATTTAATAAAAACCATAAATCCTGAGGCTTGGTTTGGATTTAGAAACTCCCAAAATAGAATTTGGTATAAAGGCTTAGGGTTAGAATATTTAAAAGCACACATTTCTTTTTTGATGAGATTTTTCAATTATAAAAGCAAAGGCTAGGGTTAAAATGAATAACATTTTATTTTTATTTTTGTATTGCAGGTCCAGAGGCAAAATCAAAACAATCTTGGGAAAAGAGATTAATAGGAGCTTGTCGAGAGAGCTTATCAAGGATGATTGGAGAATCTGAGGTCTAGACATTTGCAAAAAAATTGAGAAATAAGTGTATTTAAATAAAAGTTGAGAAACACTCCAAAAATACCAGTGCATTTTTGGTCGCTAACACTTCTATTTCCGTTTTCTCAATTTATTACAAGTGGAAGTAATATATCTAATTAAACCAAAAAGAATCTATTGATGAAACTAGAACTATTGCTGATAACTGAAGTGGAAGAGTTGCATAATCAAAGTCTTCATAAGCTGTAACTAGTAAAAGATAACAAAGGAAGTTACATAAATTCTGCACATTTTGCTAAATTCATTGCTAGAAATCTGAGTTGCTCATCTTGCCTTGAAATACTCAACCCATGATTTGACTTTCCTGATCTTATGGAAATAATATCTTTGGAAGTCTTGAAGTTTACAACATATTTATTGATAATATCAAGACCACAAGATGCCACATCAGTTGCAACAAGAACATGGTAAATCCCTAACTTGAACTTTTGTATAACCTCCATACAAGAATTATGATCCTTATCTTCAATGATTGTTTGTTGCAAATGGTTGGTGATGACTGAGCGTGCGTAAGCAATATTATGAAAATTCCATTTTGATCAGACACTAATTTCTCCCAAATAGTTGAAAAATTTGGAAAACCTCCCTTTCATAGGTAAATGGACCCATTCTGGAAATGGGTTTTAAGCGGTTTTGGAAGATTTTCTATGGTTTTATCGGAAATTGAGCTCGGATTTCCTTTTCTAGAATGATGAAGGGAACTGATAATTTGAATGTATCCATCTTTTCTTGGAATGCTGGATCTTTCTTTGTCTGATCTGGTTCTTGTTTTTGTAGGTAAGGTCTTTTCTTTGGCGTGCTACGTGGTTTTGGAAAAACTCCCAAGTTCTATGGAAACCTTAGTTGCCTTTGTTGACAATGGTGGTTGAGGATAAGCATTGCTTAGGGTTCACTCACAAGATGCAACAAAACCTGCTCAAAGAACCAACACACACAATTTTGAGGGTAGTAGGAACATAAAATCTTTATTTGGGTGCCAATGCACTTTTATTTGAACTTTGAAATATTTTTTTAAAACCATAAAAGATCATAAAACAGAGGCTGTCTATTGATTGCAAGAATGCTAACATTCTTGCAATAAATTTTTTTGCAGCTGCATGCTTAGTTCAACTCTTTGGTGATCCAACAATGATATAACCCATGGTGATAAGACTTGTTCAAACTCAAATATGGAGGTGACATCAACCTTATGAAAATAAAAACACATAATGTTAATCAAGTAGGAGATGACATAAAGCAACATGAACTAACACGAAATGAAGAAGAAAGACTAACTAAGAGCTAAGTTGATGGACGGATAGGCTGGTTTGAGGAGTTGGAGGCTAAGATGTAATCCTAGGAACTAACATCGACTCCAACTGGGGGTAGCACTTCCCTATGAGCTTCTAAGAACAAATACCCATGTGCCTTAATTATTTGTTTCTTCCACCCTGTCACCAACCGCTTCATTCCCTTTACTAGCCATGAAATTTGTCTTATTTCAACTGAAAACCAAATCTGCAACTACACCCTAGTTCCTTTATTGGGCTATGGAGTCTCTTATTACTAATAAAAAAATCTGACAGTTACATGCTCGAAATGGGGAGATTATTTATGTACACTCCTATACTAACCAGATCAACCATTTGATCAAGCAAAGGAAAACTTCCAGTTTAGCCATGCAAATAGTAGATTGATGAAATGAGCTTGTTGTTTGCAATTATGCAGGAAAGTGCAAGAGGAATATACCATTTGAAGAAAGAATTCCATGGGAACTTTATTTTTACTACTGCAAATGAATGGTATGCCAAAAGCAACAACATTTTGGCCTCTTGAAAAAACTAACTCCATGCAAAAGGCCACCAGATCATAAAAATCATGGCAGAATACCTCATTGAAAACCTCTTGCTATTCAATATGAATGGGATACTCTTCTTCAATGTTGATCTCTTTAATATATTGGTCATCATTTGTTGAGAAATAAAACATGTTCAACTTCTCCTGTAGCTCCTTCTCGTTTTCTTGACCAAAAGTTAAACACATATAATCCTGAAGGTTATCACAAGTCAAGGATGTTAGATGATCTCCAATATTTACAGTCATATGCTAAGGGGAAACAACTTGTTGTTTGACAAATCGATCATCACTCTCTAGAAATCCTTCATGAAATTCATCATTAACAAACTTAGATCTATACTCATAACTAAGAAAAGGTTCAATTATACATGTAAATTCATCTTCCTGGTATGAGTTATAAGCATGTACATATGCATCTTCAATAGTAAAAAGATTTGATTTAATGATTTCAGTATCTGAAGACAAACTAAAGTCTGAAAATCATGGTTCAACATACCGAGACAAATAAAATTACGGATCAGATTTTTGCTGTTCACATTCTTTCTTTGACTCCTCTACAACCAAAACTTCATCACAAACCTAATTTGACAACTTTTTACAAGCCCAAAATTTTCTCTCAACCTCCTTTGCATCAACGGACATCTACTACAATGATGATGACCTTCTCTATTTGAGAAAAAGAACTTTATCAGGGTGTTGTGCAATTTTATACTGCACCATGGTAGCAACCTCAGTAGGTTAAATTTCCATTGACATACTAAGATAAAAATTATGAAACCTTCTATTGAATACAATAACAAATTCATCCTACTCCCTTCTCAAGGCGTAGAAATCAGTTAGGTACTGATCGAAGGATTTATTCTCTCCCCAATACCCCAAGAAAGTATCATGAAAATATTCCCATGAATCTATTGAATCAACTTTCAAATTTATGAACCATAGTCCAACATCCCCATATAAATATTTATAGAAAGTTCTCACGAACACATCCTCATGAACCATGTTCTTCTTGACTGTCACATGGTCTTCTCCATTGAACTTAGGAAGATAATCAATAAAATAGGGAGGATAGCCATGAAGGATAAGTGACAACTTTAGGGGTTTGTAACATTTTATAATCCTGGACTGAATTTCAGTGAACTGGTTACAAGAAGGAGCAATGATCTAAGGAGGTGGTGAGCGAGCTTTATTGTTCACATGGTTACAGGGCTGATCATTTTCAAAAGGAATTTGGATGCAAAGATCAGTCTTCTCAATAGGTTTAGGTGAAGGGATCAGATCAAAATCAACAATATAGGAAGAGGGAATATCTTCTTCTTTCAAGGAAGGATATACAACAACGGGATGATTTTCATCCAAATAGATAAAAAAAATGATGATTCTTTTAACACGCAAAGGAAAGGACAAGAAAGAACTGATGAAAAATAATATAAGCTCTTGGAGGAAATTTATGACCTGATACTTGTGTTTTTTCCTTCAGTTATTTTATCTTTCTATCAGCTCGATTCTCATTCCAGTGGAGTCTTTTATCATGGAGTCTCCAGGAGAAATATTGCAGTCACTATGTGTGTCTGGATTTTGTTCACCATAAAAAAAAAGATCTGATTGTTGTCGTTCTCCCAAGGAAATATTTATTTCTTAATCCGTTCCTCGGAAACAACGCCAGAAGATGTTGGTCCTAAGGTCTTCACCTCACTGCTAAAGGGCAGAGTTAGGCCACCTTAGTTGTTGGAATGATTGGTTTTTTATAAATTGAGTTTGTTTATTTTGATGGTCAACTGATGGATAGGTTTTCAAGGATAGGGATCTAGTTGGAGTGTTCAACAACATAAATTACAAGGTTTTCCTTTGCTAGTGGCATGCATTATGGTAAGTAGATAAAGATATGAAGATAAAACAAAGGAAATACTAACAAGCATACAATGTGTGACTTGTTGTATGAACTTTCAGACCTAAAATGATATTTCAGATCCAAAATTTGTACCTAGACACAAATCCTCCAAACATGTTGTTGATGCCCAAAAGCGCAACATAGGGTACCTTCTTGAAAATGGTTGCAATGCCTTATTATTTAATTATATTTAATAATATACTAATAGGTGGGACCCCTTGTGTGACTATGACAAAGAGACGACACTTATGCTTTATGTGCTTATGAGTTGGCTGAGATGAACTCTACAATTTATTTACTTTTAAAGTTGTTGTCGAAATAATTGATCAAATGATGTTATGAGATATATGATTAAAAAGGGAATGTTGTTGTTTTGATATAGCGATCACAAGTATTATTATGCTGCATTTAGTTTGAGGAAGGACCTAAACTCCATGTTTAAGTTATATGTGTGATATGGTGATTTCATGCTACAACGATTGTGCACAATGTTTGAATCGAAAATCTAAAGGTTTAGACATGGTATCCCTAGAAAGTATTTGATATATGTCACATTGGTGTTTTAAACAAGGGTTGGCGCATTTGTTAAGTTGGAGACTTAGGGAAATGGTGGTGTATTCAAATTGCATTAAATTGATTTGGTGTTAGTGGTTGATGTGCTGCATGTTATCTTGCTCGTACTTTCTATGGATGAATGTAGATATGGCATGCAATAAATGCACGTTTCTCTAACCCTCCTCGAGCCCGCCACCCTAGCCATTTTGCATTTTCTCTTGTTGGTTGATGCTTCTCCACTTTGTTTGGTCGTGGAGGAGGTATACAAGCTTGGCTGTTTCTCCTTAGAAATTTTTACACATGTATGGGTTTCTTGCTGCTCCATCCATGAATATTTTGCTCTGACCTTTAATTAAGTCAAAAGTTGGCTCTTGAGTTTTCTCCGTGTCTGTGCATTTCCAAAGTTATGATATATGGAAATTTTGACTATGTATGGATTGGTGATTAAGTGTTGGTCTCTATGGAGTTGTATTTGAACCATGCACATTGAAAATCTGTGTGGATGTCTCTTACTGTATATGGTATTCATGATTTACTTGTGGGAAAGAATACAGTTGGGGAAACTCCTAGGCTTGCCTTGCCTCTAGTTTCTTGTTTTTGGTTTCTTCCCTAAGTGTATCACTGCTCCTTACCTGTGGGTGATATGGACACTCTGCATTTCATTTAAGTTATATGTCATTTAATTTGCTGGTTTTTGTGCCCATTGTGCTCACGTCCTTGTAATGACTCTGTGAATATAAATATGAAGTTTTGTAGAAGTATTAATCTTCTCGTGCTCCTTTTGGATAAACCGTCAATTTGGTCAGCTCGTTCCCCTCACTGCATTACTCTTCAATGTTGTGTATTGAACCATGTGTATTGGAAATTATTATGGAGGTGGCCAACCCAAAATTTAATAAAGGCACTGTTCGTGCTCATTTTTGGTCATGGGTTTAGTTGATTATTTGCTGTGCGAAGATGGACAAAATGTTAAGCCCACTCATTTGTATGGTAATACCATCTGTCCTTTGGAAATATTGGGGTGATGAGAACATTGAAAAATCATCATTTAAGGGATACGACCTACCGTGTGTTCGATTTTTTATGAAAGGAATATCTCTGTGGTTGAATTATATATGTGTTGAATGAGTTTTGTGAACCAAAATGAAAAATATTTTAGAAGCATTGTTATTTGAAGTTTCAATTTTGAATTATGTTATACATAGGGATCAGTTTTGGGGCCACTTAGTGGAACCTTGTGGAAATTTAAAATGTACTGATGATTATATCGTAGACCACAATCTGTCCATTCCTCGACTGTTGATTGTGGTTATTGTGATTATTATGGGGATGTGTATCCTCGACTCTGTTGTGCGCACGATGCGTTATTATTGTTGATTGTTTATTGGGAAATAAATTGTGAAATGATTACTGTGCAATGCAATTTCTAAATGCAAATGAGAAGCCTTGAAGTGAAAACCGATTTCTGGATCTTTGGAAACATAGTGTTGAATTTCAATTTTGAAACAGTAAGGGGTTTTGAATTTTAATTGACGTTGAAGATGACATTGTTTGATATACTAGAACAATATCCATGGGATTCCTTTAAATTATACCAATTTATGCAAAATACACTCCCCTCATTATCCCAATTACATTTTTTTCACTCCCTGTTCTGTTGTTACACATTTTTAAGGAAAAGTCTGTGTGGAAATAAAAGAAATGATGTGGAAGTTAATTGATGATTGGTATTCTTGGAGATGGTTGTATACACAATTTGATTGTTTTTTTGATTGCTTGGACAATACTCATAATATTTCCACCTCCATGATATCACTTTATGCTAAATACAAGCCCTCCATACTTCAAATGACCCTATCAATTCCCTGTTCGTATGTCAATTAATAAATGGAATTTTTATGGACAGATTGCATGCATCATATAGTAAATAATAGAGCCAACTCTTGATTTATTTAAGTGGATTTTCATGTATGGGTTATTAAGAAATTTTCATGATTGTTTAAATATTGCTACAAGATGATTTTTTTCAGCAGAGGCAGTAATGGACGAAATAATAGAGGCATAGGTAACTGACAATGAGGATATAGAAGGCCTCGGTTTTCTATTCACTTCGATGCTGATACACAAGAGTTAAACCAATTGTTTCAAGATAAGTTTTTCAATTTGGTTGGCCATGGTATATTGCATCCCCGACTTGATAGACCCCCATTTCAACCTCCTCAGAATTTTATTGGCATTCATATTCCTCCACATTTGTCAATGCAGCCCGAAGTCCCCACTAATGACGGTTGGAAATAAATTGTCCACCAAACTATTTCTCACCATCGTGGTTGGCCCATTGTGTCATTGCCTCTACCACCAATAGTTAATCCCAATGCTCAAATTTATCATACTGTTTGACCAATATAGTCCTCGCACACCACCAAAAGATTAAAAACTGATATCCCACAACCTGTGCAAGAAAAAGGAAAAGCAACGGCCTCCCCCTCTAGTCCATCCACATAGTATTATAAATCTGTGTCTTCATGTCTCCACCTAAAAAATGACTGCTCCCATGTGATCAACGAAATACAACCCCAAGGGTCTAACCAACCAAGGGATACCCCAAAAAAGTCAAGAGGAGACAATAGTGATAAGAGGAAATATGCCTCACACAACAACAAATATGGATTTTAAATGTTTTTTTTTATGATATTCAGTGAGGAAGACAATGTTTAATTATTTTCAACATATTTAAAACAACAAGCTTTATTTTGGATATTTTTTGTGGATAAGATGGATATATTGTTTTCTTGGGATACGTCCTTAAATTTTGTTGATATTTAAATATTCGATTTACATCATATCCATGGGAGCTACAAGGGTGTTATATGATCAAAATGATAAATTTTGTATTTTATATTTGATGATTGGAAAAGAGAATGACGAGAGTCACAAGGGGTCCCACCTATTTAGTAATTATTAACTAGACTCTTATTTATATTTTATTATTAATTTTTTCTCCTTAAACTAATCAGTTAAGTTAATTTGACTTCACTAAAGAAAGTAGTTGAACTACCTCAACGTATTGAGAAAGAATAAAGGTTCAATGAAAGGAAGAGACAAAGGAGAATAGGAGGAGAACTACAAGTTTTCTCTCTAGTTAGTGATATAGCTTCAATTTTCATTCATTTCTGAGTTTACTTGAAAGCCTAATCCTCTTGTTGACAACATGGTATTATTCAAGGCAGCTGGCTTCAAAACTAAATCATACCATTCATCAACGTGTTTTAAAGGTGTTTGATTTATCTTTGATAGTCTGTGTATTCTTGTTGGTTTATGAATTAATTTTCATGGCTGATGTAACAACCCTAGTTGAATATATGCTTAGGGATTATTAAGTAAAATTAATTAGGTAATTAATTGTCCTAACATGGTTTTAATTAAACATATATTGGCATTAATAATATTAATTAAATATTAATTAATTAATTAATTGTTATAACTTTTGATTAATTAATTAATTAATTACCTATCACATTCAATGACATGGGTAATACATTTAAGAGGGTTAATAATTTTAATTTGTTTAATTAAATGATTTACGTATGCAGGAGGGGATAAGACATTAAATATAAGGATAAGATATTAATAAGGGGATAAGACATTAAATATAGGGGTAAGATAATAATGAGGAGGAAGAGAGTCGGTGAAGGGATATATGACGGGAGGATTATTTTGGAGGAGGGAGAATTATTGGAGGGGGGAATGAATGTATGTCTGAGGTGCTTATTTTTCTGGGGTGGGGAGTTTGTTTTATGGGTTTTTGGTGAACCAGAAGCAGGGGGCACCGATTTGCTGGGGGTTTTAGGCACGGGGGCCAGGATATCCTTACGATATCCTGGAGCTAGAGAGCTAGACAGGTTGCTCCTAGCTGGCAAGGAGGAAAAACGGTTTTGGGAAGTGTTTGACACAGTTTCAACTTCAACATTGGACCAACCCAAGCAACGGGATTTAGCATCAGAAGCAGGTATTTTTAATTATGAATGGCTGAGTTATTTCATGCTGTAGATAGATTTTAATCTTTGCTGAATATTTTGCTTATATGCTAGTGATTGAATTATTTATGTAATTGAAAGGAATTATATCTTAAATTATATCAAATTTTGTATTTTATGGTCCCTACACATGGTATCAGAGCATTAGTTTGAAATTTGGGCCTGGGGCCCAAGCTCCAACTCCAATTCCAACTCCAGCTCCACCTAACCTGCAAGCCAAAAACACAAATTTTTATTTTATTTTTACACAGATCTATATATCAACAATATACCCAATTTAAATTACTATATTTCTATACATATTTATTTTATAGAAATATACCCAATTTATATATATATATATATATATATATATATATATATATAAATTATGCTCTACCCAAAACTAGATTTAATTTTTTTTTTACCTTCTAGATTTAAATATAAATAAAAGAAATCAGATTGAAATTGACACCAGGGTTCAAGCGCTAAAAATTATTTATGTATATTTTTATTTTATAAATCCCATAAACTATAACTAATAAATCGAGTATACTATAAATTAAAAAAAATAATTATACTAGATTGAAGTAGAGTAGTTTTTACCTACTGGCCATAGGTGCCCGAAGGAACACAATGACATTTGGAGCAACATTTATGACAGTAGAACATACACGGCTTTCGGTATTGAGTTTTCGAACACCTGAATGAGCATGCAGATGGACACTCTGCATAATAACAGTTATGTCAGGATCAATTAGACAGGAATACAAAATTAGTTTCAAAACCTAATGGCCTAATCGTATATATCACCTCCTGGGCGTAATCCACTGTGCCGGTGCTTTCCCTGAGTGATAAATATGACTCATGTTAGACGATTTCAAACCGGCTACAAACTAAAACATACAGTTATAGATGAGTTAAGCGGATATAACCTGTCCATGGCGCTGAGGAGGAAGCCCATAATCGTGATAAATAAAACAATGATTTTTGAAAATGCTTCTACAGAAAGGTTTCTGTAGGTATCTTAGCATTAGATATACGTTGAAACGTGACATCGAATCATGCTAAAAGGACATATTTAGTTGGTAACTGTGTAATGAACTATTCTTTCTTCTTCTTGCTTAATAAATGATTGCCTATACGTAGCGCTAAAAAAAAGGTGGGTATACCCCTATGGGAGTCAGGCATACACCTATTCTTATAAACAATTCCTCATTGAAATCGGGTAGTTTGTTTGTGATCATACAACATGTAGGTTGGTTTTTGATAAGATTTTATCTTTCCTTTGGTTCCGGCCTCGAATAAATAGTTTTTCACCTGAGTTCCGCTATCACTTGAATTCTACCATCATACAACGTCCACCAACTGTAAACTATATTTATTTGCTTGACAATCCTTTGTCCTTGATGGACACACTATCCTTCAGAACATTTGGTTCTGCCACAAATATGACTGGACATACAAAATTGTTTGAAGATTTGTCAAAGTAGCTACATTCAACAAACTTCATGATTTTTGAAAATGCTTGTACATAAAGCTTTCTGTAGGTATCTTTGCATTAGATAAATGTTGACACACTCTCCTTCGGAAACTTTAGTTAAATACACCCGGACATACAATTTTTTTTAGAATTGGTAAGTTGGACGCATAGTATAACATGAGGATGGGTAAGTTGGAGAAATCCTAATACTGATGTAATAATAGCTTCACATGGATAAGTTTAAAATATAGTAATTGCATCATGTAATATTGCAGAAAAACCTAAAATGCCCCGAACACCACTCCAGGTAGCTTCATTTCATGATATACAACATTGGGTCTTGAATCAAGTAAAAACAGAACAAACCCAAAACAATTATAACAGGACAAAGAGCTAATAAATATAATGTTTCAATTTCAGAAAATGATATAAAATATTTTGGATCGAAGAAAACCACATCGCTTCCTGAATTTTCAATGTTCCTATAGCCACTGTGGCAAGAAAGGAGGCAGGGGATAGCCTTTCACCCAACTCCTGGTACATGTAGCCTAATTGTACGCTGTACATATTCTTAATATAATACGGTGCTACAACAGAAAAGCATCCTCCCACTGATGAAAGAATAAAAAATAAAAATCCTTCTTCTCACCTGTGTAAGAAATGGGGGAGATCTACTGCCCTTGATTCCCATGCCTCTTTCTATGAGGAAAGATACGCCGACGTAAATGAGAGCGTAGGTGCCTTGATTGTGAGATAAAACCGATAGCCTAAAGCTAGTAAAAAAAAACCCCATATTCTAATTTACAAGGGCAAATTACTTACAATGGCAAGGTAATACATAGATATGTGAGTCCAAGTGAAGCGGATTACAGAATATCCATCAACCACCCGTGCAACACATTTTACCCCAAAGAACAAACTATTGGAGACACTGTTAGGAAGTACTGTATTATTACTTAGACAAACTCTTTCCATCATCATCCGCTACAAGAAAACAACACACAAAAGACCATCCATTTAATTTGGGGTTGATTAATCCGAACAAGATGCAAGAGATATGTTGGAGCCACGACATATATGTTAGCTCTCTGTGCTTATGTAGACAGGGAGGAGCCGCGCACTGCAAATAATTTTTTTTTATATTATTGATAAACAACAAACGAAATATATAAAATATTAAAAAAAAAAAAAAATTCCAGGTTAGCCAGCGCACATAGTTGGAGAGCATTTCTTTCTGGTGATAGAGATATGCATAGGTACAAAAAAATAATTAGCAAAACCGACAGCCCTGTCCACCTAAACTGACAGCTCCTCCAGCTCTGACAGCTGACAAAGTTCGTTGCTGCTGCTCTTCAAACCCGTTTGCAGTCTCACTCATTGTGCACAAATCAATCAAATAATCCTTGAGGTTGTATTTATGCCCAATCAGGGACTAACCCAACTGCAAAAAAAATAAAATAACACTCAGCGCAAGTCAAGTGGAGCCCCATGCATCAAGTCACATGAAGGAGGTTCGATCCGAAGTAGAAAGGGTGATGTTTGGCGCCCATGACAGAATCCTGGAGAGATCCGGTGTGGGCGATGAAACCTACTTTCCCAAAGTAGTAATGGGCCCAGGAATGTGCTCCACAATGAAGGAGGAGCCAAAGTTGTAGTACCCAAGACAAAGCCACCGAAGAAGAGCTGTATATTATATTTATTTATTTATCATTATAAAAAAATAAAAATAAAAAATAAAATGAAAAAAATATTAATAAATAAGGTTATAAAAAAAAATTTGAAATGTTTTGGAGTCTATGGGTTTTGAACCCATGACCACCCACCAAGCCCAAGCCTTAAGAAATGACCAAACACCAACGTGCCACACATATCACTTTTACAAATAAATTCACATATAAATAGTTTAATTATCAATAGTAGAAAAGTACTATCCTGAAGAATAATCTTCGATTATCCAAACGTCAAGATCACAAGACCTTACACACAACTCATCGAGCCAATCGCCGAGCCCTTTCATTCCATTCCACCAGTCAAAGACAAGCACTAAGCTCTAATGCTTGAAATCCACTCTACAATCCTTAAAGACTCGCACTTGCAGCCACCGAGGACATTTCCTAAGGGAGGGGGCTCAAGGCCACCTCCATATGGTAACAGAGTCGCACCAAGGATAGTAACTGTAGGGATTTCAATGGCAGCGAGTGAAACATCTCATTATTCACCAATGATGCAGACAGGTCCATGACCATCTCAGGGAACAACTAGTAGGAGCAGGGCTTCCAGGGGAAGGAACTCGTTTCAGAGACAGTCAAATAACAGTGCGCAGGTTCAATATAGTGTTACCTGTTGGGGGTGCGGAGGACCCCATTACCAGCGTGACTGCCCAGAGTTACAATCGGGATTCGTGCATAGAGAAGGAAAGGCCCCAATGGGAAGAGCAAGTAGCAGCCACCAGATTTACGCAGTGGTTAATAATCGCCAGGCCGAACATCAATCCACGGTGGTGGAGTCATCAGGTACACTAAATCATATCGATGTTAAGATTTTATTTGATTCTGGTGCGACAGATAGTTTCATTTCACCATCTACATTAGAAAAGAGTGGGTTGGCAACATATGAGCATGATGACTTTAAACAAGTCAAGATGGTTTCGGGGAAAAAACAAGCGACAGGACCTAGTGTTGATAATTGTATAGTAAACCTAGGAGTGTGTACTACCAGGTTGAAGGTATACGTTGCTGCTCTTGGGGCGTACGACCTAATCATTGGGATGGATTGGTTAGAAGATCATTGAGCTTTGGTAGATTGTTTCACAAAAAGGGTGCTCTGTGTAGACGACGAAGGAAGGCCAGTAGAGATCCAGGGTGTACGAAGAAAAGTGTCATTACGCTTTATCTCGACTATGAAGGTTAAGCGATGCTTGAGGCAAGGGTGTCAACTTTATGTAGTTGAAGCAGTGAATGAAAGGAAGGGACCCTCATTGGATCAGTACCCGGTATTGTCAGAATTTAAGGATGTTTTTCTGAATGAGTTACCAGGGTTACCTCCTGAGAGGGAGATTGATTTTACTATTGAGCTAAAACCTGGTGCTGAACCAATTTCCAAAACTCCGTATCGGATGGCAGCGCCAGAACTTTGTGAATTGCAAATGCAGTTGAAAGAGTTACTGGACTTAGGGATAATAAGGACTAGTGTCTCACCTTGGGGTGCACCAGTAATTTTTGTAAAGAAGAAGGATGGATCCTTACGACTGTGTATAGAATACAGGGACTTGAACCATGCTACAGTGAAAAATAGGTACCCGATGCCACGAATAGATGACCTCTTTGATCAGATGAAAGGAGCAACAATATTATCAAATATTGATTTGCGATCAGGGTATCATCAGTTAAGGATTAAGGAATGCGACATCCCAAAAACTTCCTTTCAAACTCGGTTTGGACATTACAAGTTTGTTGTAGTACCTTTCGGATTGACCAATGCACCAACAGTATTCATGAGCCTCATGAATGGCGTATTTCAGAAGTACTTAGACCGTTTTGTACAAGTCTTTCTAGATGACATCCTCATCTATTCCAAGAATGTAAGAGAACATGAGGAACACTTTCGAGTGGTGTTGTCCTGCCTTAGGGAGAACAAATTGCATGGGAAGTTGTCAAAGTGTTCCTTCTTCCAGAAAGAGATTCATTATTTAGGACATATCATTTTCGACGAAGGAATCTCTGTGGACCCAGAAAAGGTAAAGGCCATTATGGAGTGGCCAGTCTGAAAAATGCCCATGAGGTGAGAAGATTCATGGGGCTAGCAGGTTATTATCGGAGATTTGTGGAAGGATTCTCCAAAATAGTGAAACCCATCACCACTTTGCAGTGCAAGGGGGTCAGGTATGAATGGAAAAAAGAATGTGATAGTGCATTCATTGAGATTAAGAGGTTACTGACTAGTGCTCCAATTCTACGTGTGCCGGATATGGAAAAGGACTTCACAGTCTGCACAAATGCCTCAAAGAAAGGGTTGGGGGCCGTGCTAATGCAGGATGGAGGAGTGATAGCTTATGCGTCAAGGAAGTTGAAGAAACATGAAGAGTTATACGCGACTCATGATTTAGAGTGGGCAGCTGTAATGCTAGCTCTGAAACTTTGGAGGCACTATCTTGTGGGGAGAAACATTGAGATTAAAACAGACCATCAAAGTTTAAAACATATCTTCACTCAAATAGATCTAAATTCTAGGCAAAGGCGATGGAGTGAGTTTATGAGTGAGTACGATTTTGGTATTTCATACATCAGGGGAAAGGAAAATGTGGTCGCAGATGCCTTGAGTAGGAGACCACGTATCTTCTCCTTGGTACCCTTAAAGGTCAATCTAAGGGAACATGTGTTGACACAACTCCAAGGAGATAGTTGGTATTTAAAGGTTACTTCAAACCTCTAGAGAGGGAGGCAGTTAGATCCAAAGTATGAAGGATATAGTCTGGAATCGGACGAACTATTGAGATATCAAGGAAGGATGTACATCCCTGAAGATGGGGATATTCGAAGAATCATACTGAAGGAAGCCCATAGAGAACTTTATTTTGCACATCCGAGTGTGAAGAAGATGTACGCAGCCATGAGGAAGCTCTTCTTTTGGGTGGGCATGAAGCACGATGTAGTCCATTTCGTCGCCAAATGCCTAGAGTGTCAACAAGTAAAAGACGATCACCATCACTTGACAGGCCTCCTACAACCACATGATGTTCCTATGTCCAAGTGGGAAGTCATTTATATGGATTTTGTTGTGGGGTTTCCGCTCACATCTCATAGACAGAATGCCATTCTTGTGATAGTGGATAAGTTAACCAAGAGTGCTCATTTTATTCCAGTTAGAGACACTTATGATGTCACTGATGTGGCACGTGTGTTTGTAAGCGAGGTTATCCATTTGCACGAGATACCTAAGAAGATCATTTCAGATAGGGACTCCCGATTCACTTCTAGGTTTTGGACAAGTTTGCAGTCAGCGTTGGGGACTCAATTTTATTTAAGCACAACTTATCATCCTGAAACAGATGGGCAAATTGAGAGAGTAAATCAAGTCATGGAAGACATGCTCAGGGTGTATGTCATGGATAATCAAACACAGTGGGAGAAGTACCTACCTTTGGTAGAGTTTGCAATCAATAACAGTTTTAGTATCTCCATCGGAATACCACCCTACGAAGCTTTGTATGGAAGGCCATGCATAACGCCATTGAGTTGGGATAGACTAGAAGACTGAGTAACAGTTGGGCCAAAATTGATTCAAGAGATGGAGGAATAGGTGATTTAGATTAGGCAGAGACTAAAGGAAGAACATGATAGGCAGAAAATTTATGTGGATGGACACAAGACCGACAAAAGTTATGAAGTGGGAGACCAGGTTTTCATTTGTATCAGGCCTAATAAGAGTACCATACGGTTCGGGAAGGGGACAAAGTTGTCACCTCGATTTATAGGACTGTTCAGAATCCAAGAGAAAATTTGACCCATTGCCTATCGTCTCATACTGCCACCCCACTTGCATAAAACTCATAATGTATTTCATGTATCTGTTTTACGTCATTATGTTGCTGATGAATCACATAAACTAAATTGGAAGGAATTGCAGGTATCGGATGTGGGAACTCTCACGGTAGAACCATTACACATATTGGACCGTAGAGTCCGACAACTCAGGAATCGTCTGGTAGACCAACTTAAGGTCCAATGGGACAAGTATAGTCCAGGATCTGCTACTTGGGAAGATGCCGAGACACTACGACAAGAGTATCCCTCACTTTTTTGACCACCTCGAGAATATGTTTCTCGAAGGTTGGGTGTATGTAACACCACCTTTTGACTTAGACAGACATGATTACCTGAGGCCTATATACTTTATTTTCTATTCATAGTGAAACTTTAAGATGTATGAACATTTATGAATGTTTAAATGTTATTGATGATGATGTATATAATGCGATCTACTATGTGAATGTAAATTTTACGAATGTTTAAATGTTATTGATGATGATGTATATGATGCGACATATTGTGAGAATGAATTTTTTTATGAATGTTTAAATGCTATTAGAATGATGTTGGATATGATGCAATCTATTTTGGTAAATGATAATCTTATGAATGGGTGTCAAAATTGAATTATGGGATATTATGAGATCTATTTCTAATTGGAAAACTTTGATGTTAAGTTGTTGGTACAAGGATACCAAATAGAAATGATGATAGTATGCAATTACATGATGATAATGCATAGAAATGTATGAGTTTGTGTTACAGACTAATCTGCAGGTTATGGGCTATGAAATAGCCAACGTAATGATGATGAAAGTGGATATCATGACCACTAGCCGAGAAACATTATGATATGAATATTGTATGTGAAATTATATTGGTTTGGATGCATTGCTATGATATGTGGACCAGTGCAGGATTTCAAGTGATGACACTGCCCAAAACCGAATAAACGATGACAAAACCCCCAACAACATGGTGCCACTGTATATTCCATTGTAGGGTGTGGACCCTAGTTATGATTAGGAGGGGTGGAGGCATTTCCCACTGTGTATCCTCCGAAACCTGAAGTCATGGGAGGATGGTGTTAGTTCATGCTCCCCAAGACGTGTGATGATGACTGTCAGTTGCCTGCTAGGGAAGCTTGGTCGAGATAGTGACACTTCCGCTTACGGGTTCTATTTGGAGTTAGGTCAATATAGTTGACGCTCCAAGATAGTATAGCAGAAGAAGGATAGGAATGGAGATGGAAGTAAGTTAGGGAGGAAGTATGAGTAGAAATAGTTGAGAAAGTATGGAGATTTGTCTTATGGTGGAATTTAATGTTTTCCCTTCTAAAAAGAAAATGCGTATATATGAATATTCATAATGTCGTAACTAAACCACAGTTGTCTAAATAGAATCGTTGAAATGGATAATTGTAATTAAATGATTTCTCAAACAATTGATTGGTTTGTTGTCTTTTATAAAAGACTAGTCTTGTTGGTTGGATTGGATGCATACATAAATTACTAAAGGGTGGTAGTTATTGATTATTAGTACATGCAT
>WSFP011465100.1:0-18449 GCA_009831015.1 Picea engelmannii
AGACCCATATAGACTCTCTGGACCTAGAAGTTCACTCAAAATTTTTGTCCCTTTTCCAAATTTTCCTTGATTACAAACCTTCTCACACTGTACCCCTCTATAGCCTGTGAGAACCATTAATTTTCGCACCCTACTGTTCAGTCCAGTGCGACCTTCTCGCACCCTACCAGTGTCTAGACTGTGAGAATTCCTAATTTTCGCACTGTACCCCACTACTAGGCTGCAAACTCATTTGTAAAAGTTTTGGATTAGGTATTCTTGTTTTTTTTTTATGCCCATATTTGTTTGTTTACCTGGGAAGAACTTCTTTTGCCAGTGTTTGACTATTTCTTGACTTCAAATCTTGCGGTTGATTGGTCTTCGGAGATCAAAAACTCTTCTTAATCATTTTTCCAGTTTTTACCTCTTGACCTTTTATCAACAAGGGTATAATCTCTGATTCTGAGATTCGAGTGCTTGTTTGGTCAAAAGTCTTTGATTGGATTAAAAGTTGGGATTAATTGTCTTTTTAGATTGCTTGCTGCTTGGAAAGTTTTTTGTCCATGTGCATTTGAAGAGATTTTTTCTTGTCAATTTGTTATTTTTTATCTCCACTGAAAGATCGATTTGGGTGTTTGTTGAGTATTTTATTTTCATTGGTTGCTTACTTTTTCTTAGTTCCATCCCTATTTTTTGGTTTCTAACAAAAAATTAAAGTCTTTTTCTTTTAAGCAATAATTTATTCAGAAAATATTGGCGTTAAAATATTGAAAGAGAACGAATAGTGAATTTACATTGTCAATGATTGTTTGGTATTACATTTCAAAAGGGATTGTACATCATATTTTGCATTGTTCCAGAAAACTCCCTTTTCCCTGCTGTAGATATAATTCATCGAACAAAAGTTTGTATCATTCATTTATATTTACACATTGTTGGGTCAAAGTCTTACACAACATTGGTTTCATTTCTGTCTCCCTCTTGCATAACGACAACCTTTAATAATATTGCGCAACTTTAAAATTCAACTAGTAACCTTTTCTAGGACTCTTTTGCACCAACATTAGCTAGGCTAGAGCTTTGGAATAGGCAGTGAGACACACTCTCCAAAGCACAAAACACACAATAGCATCTTGTGATAGGGAGTGTCAAATTCCATTTGCAACATTTTGTACTGGGAAGCCCTTCTCACACAAGGGTCAAACCTGAGGTCGCATTGAGATTGACAGAGTTACTCACCCTGCTTTGTTGATCTCGGTGTAGAGATTGCACGTATTACGGGGGTCTCTTTAAGGTATACGCACAATGATGAGTGGAAGCGCATGCTATTTGTTTCCCTAAGTTGGCCACATAATTTCTTTCGTGAGATTTCAACTCGATCACCATTGACCCTCCACGCCGCTCACGTAGAATGCAAGGACTACCCCCATAAGATTTGTAAGGTTCTCGATCCTTGCCTACCAACTCACCGGAGGCCTCTCCTCAATAGAGTGAAGTCCAAGACGTTTCCACTCCAAGAGTGGAAAGAACTAACTCTTTAGACCAATTCCGAATGACAGATTCTCTAGAGGGCTTGCGACTTCCTCTCGACTCTATAAGATGTATTGTTCGAGTGAATTCATCCAGAGAGATTGTTGTTGAGTCTTATGGATTACCAACCAGACCTTTCACAGGCCCTGAAGGTTAGGATCCTTTTTGGACTACTAGCATTTTTAGACGAGATCTCTTCGGCTCAGGAGCAGGCGTTGATATCACTGTCACACCTGAGCCACCCGAAACATCCGATCCAGACGCGATACCTTTTACTACTGCTTATTATTTCCTTGGTTTAGATGCTCATCTAGCCAACCATATCTTGACTATCCCCCTTCAAATGGCCCATTATACAATGGTCCCAGATACTATGAATCTTCACACCGAGAATACGGTGGCTAGCCAAGCCCCCATTGGCATGTCGTTTTCGCCCAGACTCACCCCGATGCTTCCCCATGGATATCATGCGTTGAATGCTTCTATTCCTATTCCTACACAAATCCCATCTAGGACTCTTGGCATTTCCACTCCTTCTGGGCACCCTCTTGTTCCTGGTTTTATTCCGACACTTCCTCGACCCCCTTCCAGAGGGTCCCTTCCATCCCTTATTAGAGGAACCGACCCTAGTGGCACCACCCAGTCTTTCATGCCTACTTACCAGGTTCTTGTTGGTGGACAATTTCACCCTGGAGGCTAAACACAATCCCCTTTTGGAGGTCAAATCCCAATTGGGACACAACCTCTGATTCGAGGGCAACCCCCACCTACCCCACCCTTTGGACATAACATACTTGCAGCCTTGGCCCAGTATTGGAACTATCTTATCCAAAATAATCCTCAATCGACTGGGGGGCAACAACCTCAAGCTAACTCTTTCATACCCCCTAGTATAGGAAAACCATATCCAGGTCCATCCAATTCCATTTGGGGCTCGAACGCTCAACTCAACATCCCCATTCAGAGGAACAACCCCAACCAATACAACCCTATCAATTACATGCCTCCACACCAACAACCGAATCTGCCTGGATCTTCGCATTATATGAAAACTGCTTATGGTCCTACTGGTATACCTATGGGACTTCCTCCCCAAAGTCACCAGTACCCCCACGTGAATAGATAGTTACCCTTCTTATCCACCCTAGACCTCCCCGATCTGTCTAGAATTTTAAACGATCCTATCTGTCACTCTCCTCAATGGCCCGTCATACTAGCCAAATTACCTTCCGACATTCCTAAGTTCGATGGGAAACCGGGAGAGGAATTGAACAATCATGTAATGACTTTCCACCTTTGGTTTTCATCCAACTCTTTGATGGATGACTCTATTCAATTACATCTTTTTCAGCGAACTCTCATGGGTTCTGCTGCGAAGTGGAATATAGAATTACCACGAGGCTTCTTCGCTGACTTTAACACCCTTGCCATGGCTTTCCTCACCCACTACCAGTTACCGATTTGATACGAAATGGGAACCAAAATTTTGAGTTCTTTCAAACAAACCAAAGCCACTCATATCTCTGATCACATTCATGAGTGGCGACATAGACAACATCTCATCAAACTCGAGCTTCTCGATCAGTTACTGGCAAAGTGGTTCATGAAGTCATTCATGAATGACATTGCTCGTGACATCGCCATGGGTGGAGTTGTCACAGAAGAATAGACGATCAGTCGTGCTCAATACCTTGACCTCGTTTACTCACAAATGGGTACTCTTTACGATTTACTCCCTGACGCACCTCGTCCTTCTACTACTGTTACTTCAACTACTCCTATTGTTTCTCATACGACTGACGGTGTGATTGGCACTTTCCACACCCAACCCCACTCTGCACAAGCCTCTACTGCCAACCCCAAGTTTGTTTCTTCTAATGTTCAACATGCTCCGTCTCCTACTCCTCCCACCAACAAGACTTCTGAGGTGAACTCTATTCAATATACCCCTATCGGAAAGAATAAATCCAAAAAAGGGAAGGGTAAGAATAAGGAGGATAAAAATACTCCATAATCTGAGAAGACCAAAACACAACCTGTTGATGATAAGGATAAGTGCAAACCCTGATACCCTTGTCTTATCTATGGTGATGGTCACTACACTAAGGATTGTCCGAGACGAGCCGAGGTTACTAATTTCCTTCAAGGGACCCTGAAATTGCCTACCCCAGTTGTGTTGTCACAACCCTTCCCTTCTCAACAACAGGCCCAATTGGTCATTCATGACCAACCTTCCCCCTCCACTACATCCTATGTCTTAATGTGTACAGGTGATTCAAAGAAGAATGACGTCACACTTACCACTCGAGCCAAAGATTATTATTTCTCCAAAGAGAAGGTTGATGAAATACCTCCTTCGTTGGTCCAACCATCTCTCTCAGCTCCACCTACCAACGGTCCTCTTCATCTCGAACGATCGATCCTAGATACAGTTCTTCACCCTCCCCCAAAGGGTGTTGTTCAAAAGTCTACTTTCAATCCTCATGCACGTGCTGCCCAGAACTACAGTATTGTATAAGATCTGGCCCAAGCACCATCAACAATGTCAGCCCTCGAAGTCCTTCAGAGTTGTCCTACACAACGAAAGGCACTGTTGAAAACCATTGGTGGAATTGACCCTATGGATACAAATTTAACAATTTTTGACTTGGAAGATCACATTCCGAGGTTACCCCCTCAACTCGCATTCCAAATACAAGTTATTGTCTTTGAAAAGAACATTTGTATAACAGTCATTGATGAGGGTGTCTCGACGTGTGTCATGTCTATTGTCTATTGGAAAGCCATCGACTCTCTTCCCTTAACCGAATCACACAACACGCTCAAATCCTTTAATGGATATGGATTTAAGCCTTACGGTGTCCTCCCTTCATTGCCTATTACGTTAGAAGGCAAAACGGTCAACGTTGAAGTTGAGGTCTTTGACGCTCCTCTCGATTACAATATTTTACTTGGCCGTAGCTGGATCGATTCCATGCGTGCAGTTGTGTCCACTTTTTTCTGTGTCATATGTTTCCCACATCAGGGAAAAGTAATTACAGTGGACCAATTAGCCTTCTTTAACTCTGATACATGTACCGAGAACGTCCCTTTCATTGCGAAACCCCCCCTGGGTATGAGAATGTCGGTGTGGGTCTTCTTAAAGATTCCTCTTTGATGGTTACTTTCCTCATTCCACCACCCGATTTTCCACATTCGTTTGTCACCTCGATCAACATGATTTCCACCTCTGTTCGAGAAAATCCTGCGTCTTATGACCCGTGGATAGTACCCAACCCCGATGATCATCTTTGCTATGGTGGCCAAATGCCTTCGAGTCTGGTCAAATCCGCTTATCAAGCCATTCAATCGACAACCCCTTCTACCCCCTCTCTTGGTGACTTATCTCCAGATTCATTCCGTGTCATTTTTCCTATAGAAGAGATGATTATGTATGTTATGTCCATAGAAGATACCCCTTGGGACGATGCACATCATCGTTCCATTATCTTCCTGGAACAACACACCATTGAGAGTTACCAATGGATCTCGACTCCGTCGACCATTGTCATCATTTCTACCGTTCCCGAGTCTACACACGATATGTTCTACAAAGGGAACTTAAGTAATATCTAACCCACCATCCCCCTCGACATATCCATTAAACCTGGAGTTGTCGAAAATGTGCATATCGGAGCTTCGTGTTCCAATGAGGAAGTTTTCACCTACAAGTCTCTTTTTCAAGAATTTTGTGACGTCTTCACATGGAGCTATGAAGAAATGTCGAGTATTCACCTTGACATTGTTGTACACGAGATTAAGACATACCCGAGCACTAAACCCGTCTGGCAACGACTTCGTCCGGTCCACCCACATAAAGCAGCTGCTATCAAGCTTGAAGTTGAGAAACTTCTTAAAGCTGGCTTTATTTACCCTGTGGCTCTAAATGACTGGGTTTCCAATCTTGTTCTGGTTAATAAGAAACAAGGTAGGATCCGCGTGTGCATTGATTATAGGGATATTAACAAAGATTTTCCTAAAGAAAACTTTCCCACCCCCTTCGTTCACCAGATCGTCGATGATTGTGTCAGGAGTGAAATCTTCTCTTTGATGGATGGTTTCTTCAGATATAATCAAATCAATATCGTACCCGCCGACCAACACAAGACCACTTTTATTTGTCCTTGGGGTGCTTTTGCCTACCGAAAACTGCCCTTTGGTTTAAAGAATGTCAGCGCAACTTTTCAACGTGCTATGTCTCCTGCCTTTCATGATAAAAATCACATTGTCCAACCATATCTCGATGACCTACCGGCTCATTCCATCCATCGTGTAGATCATCCAACACACCTCCGAGCCATTTTCCTTCGATGTTGGTTTTACCGTATCCGCTTAAACCCGTACAAATGTGTTTTTTGTGTAGAATCCGACCGAATTTTGGGATTTATTGTTTCACATCAAGGGATTAGTGTAGATCCTTTAAAGGTCGAGGCGATTCTCAATCTCCCTCCTCCTTCCTCTCTTCGCCAACTCCAAAGTTTGTAAGGGAAGGCAAACTTTCTACGTCATTTCTTCCCAAACTATGCTGAGTTAACCCTCGGATTTACTCGATTTCTCAAGAAAGGTTATGAGTTTGTATGGGATACCACTGCCAACAAAGCTTTCGATGCTTTAAAAATGACTTTAACTTGTACCCCACTACTTTTACCACTCGATTACAGTTGCAATTATTTCTTGTATCTCGTAGCCTCGGACTATACCATTGCTATGGTTCTAGTCCAGGAGGATGATTCTCATGACAAACATGTCATTTATTATTTGAGTCGGAGTCTCACGACTACCGAAACCAAGTATTTACATGTTGAAAAACTGGCCTTGGCCGCCATCCAAGATATTCAACATTTGCGGTACTATATCCTTTTACACAAGACTACTGTGATTTCCACCTGCAACCCTATGCAACACATTCTTACACGCCAATTGCTAGGGGGAAAATACTCCAAATGGATCGTAATACTACAAGATTTTGACTTAGAATTCGAACGTGCTAAGTCCAACAAATCCTTGGTGTTTACCAAATTGACATGTGACCTTCCCTATTCTGAGACAAAAAATGTAGCAGATGATTCATTACCCGATGAATCCCTTTTTCTGATCAGTTCCAATGGCCTTTGGTATGGGGATATCATTATATATCTCCACACTTATACTTTCCGGCCCGATTTGTCTAGCACTGACCGTCATCGAATCCGTTACCAAGCCCGTTAGTAT
Source organism: Picea engelmannii (assembly GCA_009831015.1). Lineage (NCBI taxonomy): Eukaryota > Viridiplantae > Streptophyta > Pinopsida > Pinales > Pinaceae > Picea > Picea engelmannii. The sequence goes on from WSFP011465100.1 coordinate 6,760, forward strand.
ATTATCCTCGGTGATACTCTTTATCGTCATGGGATTGATTCTGTTTTTCGATGATGCCTCACATTTGACGAAGCCGAGAAAGCCTTGAATGATTGCCATTCTAGAGCATGTGGTAGTCACATGTCTGGGTATGCTACTGCCCAGAAGATCTTACGAGATGGGTATTTTTGGTCTTCTTTATTCAACGATTGTATTATCGCTGTCCAAAAATGCCACGCTTGCCAAACATACAACAACAAAATACGATCACACCCTGCTCCTGTACACCCTGTAGTCTCCGTTGAACCTTTTGCGAAATGGGGTATCGATTTCATGACATGTCACCCTCACTCAGCCGGGGGCATGGATACATTATTGTAGCCATAGATTATTTTACGAAATGGGCTGAGGCAATGCCTACATTCGATAATAATGGAAAGACTGTAGCACTATTCATATTCAATCACATCATTGCTCAGTTTGATGTTCCTCAAGCTATCGTTAATGATCACGAGAGCCACTTTAGAAACTTCATGATGTCAGAACTCATCGAAAATTTGGCTCTTTGCCATGAAAACTCAACACCCTATTACCCTCAAGCTAATGGCCAGGTTGAAGCAATAAAGAAATTCCTCATTACCATGCTTCGACGAATGATAGAGATTCACAAAACTAGTTGGCACACAATGTTGTTTTCAGCATTGTGGGCTTACCGGACATCCGTCAAGTCTGCTACTGGGTTTACACCTTTCTAGTTAGTTTATGGTCTAGAAGCCATCTTGCCAATTGAATGTGAGATACCTTCTCCCAAAAACTTATGCTGAAGAAGAACGTCTGTTGTATCTTATGAAACTAGACGAAACACATCGTGATGCCACCCTAGTTATAGAAACCCAGAAGAAACGCGTCAAAGTCCAATATGACAAAGATGTCAAGCCACACGTTTTCTCTGAAGGTGATCTAGTTCTCCTTTATGAACAAGATCAAGATTTTCTAGAAGCCGGAAAATTTGAGGCTATGTGGCGAGGTCCTTATATCGTCAGACGAGTGTTGGAGAAACGAACCTACGAGTTAGTGGACTATGATGCTATCCCTTTGAGTGAACCTAGAAATGGGATTTACTTAAAGAAGTACTATGCTTAGATCATCTGTGCATGAGTGATTGTATTTTATTGTATCATACTTTTTGTGTGTTACTTTAATGTGCTTTTTAGTTATTTGGTTTCTGCCCTCGACCGCTTACCTTGCATTGTGCTTGGTTTCCATATGTCGGAGTCTTCTCTACCCGACATTGGCTTCGTCGATGGCGCTATTCATAGTACTCAAAACCTTGCTTCTACTACATGGGCAATTTATGCGCCTACAAATGGACTTATCAGTCTATGAGGTGTTTGCCTCGGTCATGCGACCGATAATATCACAGAATATAGCACCATCATCGAATTGTTGACTAATGCTATTTCGCTTGGTATCTGCCACCTTGTTATATGACTTGATTCACAACTAGTAGTGCTACAATTAAGTAATGTCTATGCTATCTGAAGTCTTACTTTATTGTGGGTATATCTACGAATTCGCCTCTTGGAACGTTATTTTGATTATATCTAATATCAATACATTCCTAGATGTCTAGATACATTGACCGATGCTTTAGCTAATTATGTGTTAGACATACATCTGAGACTTTTATAAAACCAATCACACATCACATGTATTAGAAAAAACAAAATAAGCTGGTAGAAGCCACACACACACACACACACACACACACACACACACACACACACACACACACACAGATATATATATATATAACGATCAAAAGTTTTTCAAAAAGTTTTTGTCCAAAGACCAAACTATCAAAATATATGAAGCCCATGGCTTCTACAAATTAGCATCACATATGACACTCTCGATAACATAGAACTTCTCAAGCTACACTACGGAGTATTCGACTAAGAGACTCAGACACACCCACAATATGACACTGATAGCACCTTGGGATCTCCCCAATAGCAATGTCTGGGACATTTGCGGTCACTCCCTCTAAGTTTTGTTCAATTGCCTCGTAGTCCTCAACATCCCATCTTGCCACTGGAGCCACTTCTCCTCGTCTCTGAATGGGGGACGTTCCTGGAGGTCGATATGGACCCACATCTGTGTCGTCAAAATAAATTTTTGATTAGTCCTTGGATCGAGGACATAAAAACATTTTACATAATAAAATTTGCAAAAAACATTAAAAAAAAAGAACAAAATGTGTACTTCTTACCTAAGTCACCCCACTGAGCATCCTCAGGCAGAACCAAATCTGGATCTCCTCAGAAATCCAAGCTGGCATATGCATAGTCATCGATCATCAGCATCCGAGGCCTCAACCAGTCAAAAAATGAATCGTTATATTTGATTATAGGGCCTGCCACGTGTCGAGCCATGAGGTTACACCACCTCATCATCCTCGGATCCTGTGGGGCTGGTAAACCCTAATCTACCTGTAGATGCAGTAGTGGGACCCTCTCAAGGAAGAATGACACCAAAATTGACCCGTACCCAAACTGTTTCAGGTTACCCCTTCTGCACTTTGTCAGTTTCCTCTTCATACTGTGGAGAACCGCATCCAACCAGTTGAAAACCTGAGGCTCTGTGCACTCTATTGCATACTGGAAATAGCTCTGGAGAGCCATGTGTGGAGCCGCGCTCCCGGCCATGCGTGCAATGGTAAACAAGATAGTCCGTAAGGTCAGATCTTGGACACCCCAGATAGCGGCTTTACCCTTGCTTCTCTCTGCCTCGGGAACACAATATTGGCGAACATGCTCAGTCATAGGAAGTCCGCCGCCTTTACCTCCGGTCAGAGTCGCATGGTATCCATGTCGTGACAACCCCGTCATAAAATAGATATCCTCGATATCTAGTGTAAGCGTGTGGACCCCTACATGAAATACCTGTTGATCCACATCCCACATGTGGACCAGGTACTCTAACAACCTGAGTTGGGCTCTCATGCCTGGGATCCTGAAAATTTTTAAGATCCCACATTCCCGGAGGGTAGCAACTGTGCCCAAATCATTTCTGGAAATGGCATCATCCTCCTTATGTTCTCTTTCCCTCCATTCCAACATCGTGATGATCAATACCTGCAATGGATCCATGAGAAAGAAGTTAACAACTTGTTTTAACCTCTTGAATACATTTTTATTGAGCAAAAACATGCATGAAAATCCAATTTTCAGTCCTCCCAGGTGAAGCTTTCACACAACTCAAGATTCTCGCAGGTGCACTGAAGCCCACCTACGAAAACCTTAGGTTCTCGCAGGTCCCGAATGGCCCACCTGCGAGAATTCTTGAGCGCACCTATCGGCCCCAAAATGGACTCAAACGCTTAAATTTGCCAATAAAAATCAATTTTAATCCATGAAAAAGTTGAAGAATCAGGAGATTACCTCATTGGCTGAAACCATTTGTCGAATGACCGCTTGTACCTCCCGCAATCGAGTGAAGAAATTTGGGAAAAAAGAGGTGTGTTGGACAAGTTTTTGACAAAGTAACAATCAAATGGTAAAAAGGGATTTTCACCCATATTTATTCACGTTTTTACTATTTCTCATTGATTTTTTATATTATTTTTATTATTTTTCTTAAAAACCTAATACCCTAATGGCTTTGTGAGTATGGTTTTTCGCAGATAGATGACCTAGAAGCCCGAACGACAGTGTACGGATATTTTTTCCTTTTTTCCGTGACATGTACGAATATCTTTTTAGGGTTTTGTAGGAAAAACCTCGAGCTCAGTCTCCGTTCGTTCTCGCGCTCGAAAATACATGAGAATGCAACCAAGTATACTTTTCTCGTCTTTTTGTACTCGTCATGGTAACACGAAAACAACGAAAAATAAGGGAGTATCCTTTAATCTCTTTTCACACTCCATAAAAACGAAAATATTGTTGAGCGATCTTGTTCTTTTCATGCTCGTAAAAGTATTTGAAGAAAACGTTCGATGAGCAATATTTTATCACTTTTTCGGTCTCGTCGAACTAATTTACGAAAAAGGAACTGGGAGAGTTCTCTTTAAGTTTTTTCCACACTCTGAAAACATGAAAAACCCCCGAGTTTTCTATCTTTGGACTCGTTAAACAAGCATCGAAAGGCCCTCTATGGGACCTAACCACTCCTTCCTAGGGTTCGTTAAATGTAATCCAAGGGACTCGTCCGAAGGATGAGCTTACATCGCCAAGCATATGTTATCCTCCTCAAGCTTGTGTAAAAATAAAGAAGTACTCACCATAAATGGTGGGGGAAATTTTGGGAAAGGGATGTGTTTTGGTATTTATATTAATGGCAGTAAGCGTCGCTCTTGAACATGACACCCCCTGTTCGTCATTTGAATCTGGGTTGGGAAATTGATTTGTCTCTCGTCTGACTTGATACAAGGTCATATCTTGGGTCGTCTTTGATTCAATGCTTCCAAGACCATTGTCGTGTCGTTCATATGCTCAAGAGAAATCCAAACAAGCCCTCCATTGAGTCGACCATCTGCAGTTATCAATTCTTACCGTGTCGACCTTCCCTGTGTCTATTTCAAATCATATTTATACTTTGACTTACCCTAAAAATATGTTACTTATTTCGTGTCATTGACGGGGGATACATCAAAGTCCTCCTATGATGAGTCTTTAATCATCGACTCCAACTCATTATCTGGGAATAAGACTTAGAAATCATTTAGTACCTTAGAACATGCATGCCTTAATGGCAGGTCTCTTCGCTTTCGACAGTGGATTCACATCATTGGTCCCTGATCGAGAGATTCCACCGAGTGTTCGACTTCAACTCATTTATTCACATTCATTCGGATTGTACTTAGGTACCTTGGGAGTCATTGACATCAATGGTGATTTCCCTCACAATTGTTAACGATTTTCATCAATGATCGGTAATCGAGTGGTTTCTACCATGTTTGACTTCGACACATGTAATCACATGTCTAGATTCATACTTTCAGACGACGGGATTGAAGACCCCGAGTCTCATCTTTTTGGTCCAGGTTGCGCTGGAGTATTTATGATTTGTATTGACACATAGATCCACTTTGTATGTCACGTGGCTATGTCCTAATCTGAGTCTTCTAACACATAGATCCACAGTGTATTCCTGGTGGCTATGTAGCATTTTGATGACATGTATCCATGGTGTATGACTGTTGTCCATGGCCTATATTTGTGATTTCATTCATTTGTGGTATGAGCATGGGAATGCCTACCTCAGAACTGGTATAATATTCTGCAGATGCTTGATTGTTTGCAGGTTTTCGATTAGGTATGATCCTTGTTTCTGACACACACACACACATTTTACAAAGTATTTCGGCTGTCGCAAGTTCTAGACTCATACTTCGGGGGGAATTATTTTACACATTATTTTGGTCACTCTGGTGATGTCTCTATAGTTGTGTGTTCAGGATCTCATAAGGACCTTTTCCCTGAGAAAAGTGACTGTTGTCTTCTTCTACAAAACATGTTTTTAAGATGAGTTCACACGTTGCATATATTGTAGGGTGCGAGAACCTTGATTCTCGCAGGCTACTCTATACTTGGATTGTGAGGGATTCACAGTTTTCTCTATAAGTAGGGTGCGGACCTGCTTCAAAGCTTAAAAGGAAGAAGAGGTTACGAAGGTTCTAGAAGAGGATCTTCTAGAAAATGAGTTGGCATTCACATGGTTAGCATCCTAATGACTTCTCAGATTTAGTGGGATCATCCTCATCCCTTTAACCATCTCTCCTTCTCCTATATAATGAAAGGTTTCTCAAGGAAAAGGTTAAGCAAGATTGAATAGAGAATTGATGAAAGAATAGATTCAGAATTGTGTGAGGAATCCTATTTGAATTGATGCTTGAGGCCTCCATTTGTCCATCAAGCCATAATGGATCTTCTTCATGCAAGCGTGGAGCAAATGTGTGTGTTGGAACGAAGGACCACCAAAAGGAAGCTTGTGACATCAAGGCAATCTGGTTGTATCTTCTGTTTTCATTTAATATAAATACAGTGGCATGTCCCTTTCCCATAAAATCACTCTTATGTTATTACATGACTCCTTGATCACATGTTTAAGTCTTCATTGAATGTATTATTGTTGCTTTCACCTTGGTTGATTTGTGTCGTTGTAGATCTGATATCACAAGGCTACCAAAGCGAAACAGGGACAACAAAGACATATGGAAACGATATCTAAAGGTACATCACTTATTCCTTCTTCAATGAAAAATTCAATGATTGTAACTTAGGGGAAGTGTCATGTCCTGTCCTGTTTTGTTTTAGATCTAGGTGGATCTAAGGATATCTGTTAATGTCTGCATATACCGATTTATCCTATAACAAACTCCCTCGAGACTCATGACATGGTTTAAAAACCTCTTGTTTATCCATTAAATCTAGCATTTGTATCGGAAACTAGCATGTTGGCCTTTTGTTTTAATGACAAATGTAGTCCAACAATTGGTATCAGAGACAAAGGTCATAGGTTCGAGTCCACTTGGTTGGTGTCGTGTACCTCAGTTGGTGGTGAGGGGGATATTTTTGACTTGGTGGTCAACACCTCCTTCCAAAATTCTGACATGATTTAACAACCTCCCATGGATCCGTTAACTCTGGTAGTCATATCATAAACTAACATGTTGGTCTTTTGGTTTAACGACAAACATGGTCCAATATAACCATGAATCATCTTCTTGAAAATATATAAAAGCACTATGCACTCGGTAAAAATGATAAGGGGCCTTATGTATCCATAGTGTTGGAGACCATAATTGTATTGTATCCTTATTATAATTCACACTTATTGATCATGGTAAGTATTTAAATACATGGCAATATACAATGACATAAATCAAATAAGAAGTCATATAAAACTTCTTTGTTTACAAAAATTTCCCAATTGAAAAGAGGCTTCATTTAGAAGGATAAGTGACCAATAGAAAGTGGCATCTTCATGGAAAAAGTAATGTAGAACATATAGGACATATTCCAGAACAACAACTATAGAATATTGGCTGACAATCCTAGCGAATAACCATGAAAATTCCTTGTATGGGTACTTGAGTGAGCATTCCTCAATTTGAGAAGAGATTCAAGAATTAGTGAGTGACTCTGTGAGAAAACTCTTTAAGAGGCCTTCTCCTCCATGATGGGACTTCATGAAGGCACCAACTTCAGAGCCTTTGAAAGTCTTATTAGGTGTTGGAAGTTGAAGCACTTTCCTAAAAACTGTAGGTGTGAGAGAGACTGTTGTCTTTTCCTCTAGTTGAGTTATCCTTTATTCAGTGTTGAACCCATCTGCACACCATAGAACCAATTCCTTAAAGTCAAAAACATTGGGCATACACCCAACATTTGCTATTCTAGAAATCCAAACTTTGTTTGAGTTTCTATCCTAGATTGAAATTCATGTATACCACATGTATGCTTCAAACCAATGAAACTCACGATCTTCACATCCCAGGGTGTTAATTGTATCTCCACAATACAACTCTTTTATTTTAGTTGACATGCTTTTTTTAGATTAATTTAGTAAATAGGTGGCAGTCCTATTGAAGTAATATCTCTTATATCAAGGATAGAAACATTACCAAATTTACCACATATTTACCATAATATCATATGCCGGGACACTCATTTCATTAATGTTAATTACTATTTGGATTTGAATTTATGGCTCAGTTTTCATGAAAATCATGTCACATAAATAACGATATTAATTTGAATGTGTGACAACTGATGTGGTGGTTCAATTATAAATGTTCTCGGAAGTGGTGCTTATGTGGCGAGATTCATGAAATAGGCTAAGTGCGAAAAGTGAAAAATGAGTGTTGTGGGGGGCATTTTGGAGAATGTGGATTTGTGGGTTGCAGGATGTAGGATGTTAAGAGATGGGGTGAAGGGGAGTCTCCCACATCCGCATTGATAAAATAAATTAAGTGTAAATGTGGGTGCATTTTGCAGGTTGTGGAATTGCAGGTTCATTTTGCAGGATGTAGAGTTGCGGGTTGTGTTATCGCACAATCTGTACTTGCCCAAATAACAAGGCAATTAAATTAAATATTGGAGTAACCTATCACTATCACCTTAATAGGAAACCCCTTTCTATTTAGGTGTATATCAAATTTACCCCAGGGGAGGGGTCCTAAGTAACCTAAAGGGCCGATAAGACTAAGGCAAGGATGCAAGAAAACCCCCCTCTCACTGGTCACTAGTGTCAAAAGGTTCTTAAGGTCTTTAAGGGATGAAGCAATGGTAAAAATAAACTGTACCTGCCTACAATAAGACAACAAAGAAAATATGGTAACTTTCAAGTACAAAATATGATGTTAGTGCTTCTTAAGACCATGAAACTTCAAAAAATAGGCTAGCTGATATAAAGTTGCAACAATGTAACAGTTTACAACAACAATAAGTATTTTGTAACAGCCACAAAAAATATGCCTTGAAATTGTTTGAAAAAGACAAGAAAATGTAGCTTTAACTAGGTTGAATGATAATTAATTGTCACAAGAAAATTTGGCAATGTCTAGCTAGCATTTAGTGTCACTTATGAAGAGAATTTGTTGCAGTTAGATGGATGTAGCAATCTTTTGTAACAACAACAAATTGTAGTGCTCAAAATTGCAAGGAAACACCATGTAAACTTAACATTTATATAGTAGATTGACTGGAAATTGTTACAAGCAATTTATGAGTGAGCTAGGTGTAAGTTATGTAGGTGAATGAAAAAAATTAACATGAGTTAGTATGGTTGTAGTAGTGATTTGCAACAACAACAAGTTAGTTAATGAATTAGTCTAGTTTAGGGTTAGTAGAAGTTAGCAAAAGATTCAAGGAAGACAATTTGAGTGTTTAATCAATCCTTCAATAAGAGAGAGGCTAGAACTAGTTCCTTCCAGGGATTATGGAGTCAAGTGTACGACTTCTTCTAAGGCTTCAAATCAATTTTGATAGTGCACAAAAGTCCAAGAGGAATGCATAGGAGAAGTAGTAACTTAAGTCCCCCTATGCATTTTTCTCAAGAAAACAAGATACTAGGGTGTAGGCAATTCTAGGCCCTAGCACCTTGCTCTCCTCAGGCTTCTTATGGGATAAGAACTTAGGAAAAGATAACTAGGTCAAAACCTTAGAGTGCTAGGAAACTAGGGCTCTAGGGTTTCACTAGTTACTATATCAATTCAATTAAAAGCTTGGCAAATAGAAAGTAAGAAAGTAGCAATTTGAGTTCCTTACTTCAAGCATTAAGCATATCATGAAATTTCATAATCTTGTATGAGCAAATAAAACCATACATAAACCATTCAATAGATGAAAAAATTTGCAGATTTTACCTACTTGCACCAAGAATAATCATGAAATACCATGCAAGATCACCATAAAAGCTTCCAAGATTGATCCAACTTGCAAAACATCATCCTTATACAAGAGTGCGCCTCACAATTTCATCCAATAGCCCTTCTAGGGAGAAAATTTCAGATCTCTCCTCTTGTGTGAGGAGTTGTGATGTAAAAATGAATGTACTTTTAGTTTATTTATACAAAACTGGTGACCTTTAATTAATTTTAGGTCAAATAAAGGCCAACCTAGCCAATTTACAAATAAATTCAAATTAGACATAAATAAAATTAATTAGCATATAAAAACACTTCCAAGGGTGACGTCATGCCCTTCTAGGGTGACATTGAGCCCATGAGGTGGAACGTTGGGGTCTAGATGCTGAACATTTGGCCTCCAAATGCCATGGATGATGCCCACACGTACCAACTAGCTCACAACTTCCCTCAAAATGAAAACCCTAGATCTAGATGACATCCAGGGTCATGATGGTGACGTCATAGGATCTCAAAGGTCAACGTCCAGGTGGAAAGGCAAGATCCCCTAGGTCTAGGTCTGCTAGGGTGCCTCCAAGGTGACACTCTTATTTCTTCCTGGTGCAAATATCTGATGTCTTCTTGCCCCTGGATGGGGTTACAACATCCATCTGTGGGATTTCAGCCCCATGAAGGTCCAATCTAATCATTCCACTATGTGTACCCGTCCACCAAGAAAGGTCCTGCAACAACAACAAGTACGCCCTCTAGGGTTTCATAAGTCACAGGGATCATAACATGTAAATCACATCGAATAATTGAATTACCCAAACATGTGCATCAAACCCCCCTTTACCCAAACAAATGCTCAAAGACATTATGCAATTTAACAATTTGGTTTTGGAGGTCTTAGGATGTCCTATTGGGCTAATCCTTCTTAAGTTTGGGGTGTTTCCAAGGTAAGAACCAATCTAGGTCATGTAAGTGTATGAGGTGGCATGGGGTAGTGTTTGGGCATGGGGTGCAATGATAAAAGGGAAATGTAAATCTTGCCTATGAATGCCTTTATAGAGGGCGAGTTGCACCTTGTCATGGAAGTCATCGTTTCCTAGCCCATTCATTACCTTTTATTCTTAGATTCATTGATATTTTTCTTTTATGCTTTAAGGGAATAGTTGAGGGACACTGTCCTCACTTGGTGACTAGAGGCGACAACGTTATCCACAAACATTTCACAGAGATGAGAAGGTTGGCTTGTGATAAGACCCCGTTTCTCTTGGCTATGCCACCAAGAGTCACTACCCTGGTTTGGTGACCAAATAGATGGTAGTGTCATACCGCTACATGCCCATGGTCATAATAGGTCAGCTCATGATGAGACCTCCTATCCACCAACTAATACCTTGAGTGTTTATTTATTTTATGGGTTCTCATTTTTCACTGAGAAGTTTTTTACCAATTTCTTGGGAATCCCTGGTTGAAACATCTCAAAGGTTTCATTTTTGGATTTTAACTCTTGCTAGCTACTTTTACCCTCTGGGCCTTTAGCCCCTTCTTCCCACAAGGCAAGGTACAAACCTTCCTAGTGTGGAAAATCCCAATGCCCGAACAAAGGTAGGGGGGAATGAGAGGAATAAAGATGGAAAGTGGTAAGTATGGAGGGAATGGACAATGAACTTTCATAGACCCACCCAGTGGAAACCCATCCTAAAGGGAGATCAACTTACTAGTGCATCATGTCACCCTTCCAGGTATGAACAAGTTAACAAACATAATTTCCAAGAAAACGTTATGAAATGAAGGAGAATCCAATGAAACATATTTAAGTGCTTCAAAAATCAAAGTGACACATACCATGATACTTGGACTCATTACCTCATGGAGAAAGACTTACTGCTACTTCAGGACCAGGCTGGTGGGATGGATACTGCTGCTGTTGATAAATGGGGTGCACTGAAGAAAAGAAGAGCCCTCTGCGGCCATGCTCAAGTCATCAGGATCTCAACACTCCATGTTTAGGACCTATGGGCCTCAAGACATTATCTCATTAGTTATCCCTAGGGTGGGGATAACATCTGGCTCCAACTCGGGGACATGTGCTCACCGTAGAGCGCATGAGAACCTTATCATCTCTGGTATGACATGTGCCTGCTAAATATCAACAAAATGTATTAGTAATCCTTAGGGTGGTGATATCACCCCTTGTTCATATATGATATAATAAAATAGACAACATCTTTAATCTAACATATGATCATAAGCATGCATATATACAAGTGAGACAAAATAATATGTAAAATGTAACTACAACTATGCTAACATGACATCCAGATGGTATATACAATGGATGCAAATGCCTACCTAC
>WSFP011465101.1:0-18448 GCA_009831015.1 Picea engelmannii
GGTGATTACCTCAATCACCCTCATGTTGCTGCACTCACAACAATGCTCCATTCCTGTGGGAATGAGGCATCTAAGTGGCCCCAATGTTATCAGCATGACCCTGACTTCGCCACCACTTATCATCTCTTGGGTACAGGAGCGAATGTCACCGATTTTCACATCTAGGATGGATTGTTATGCCATCTGGGCCACCTCTATGTTCCCACAAGCAAGTGTGCAAAGTTGATTTCAAAGGCACACTACAATCGGATGGCAGGACATTTTGGCATGGAGAAAACTATGGTCGTTCTATAGAAACATTTTTATTGGCCAAAACTTCGACAAGATGTCAACAAGTATATCAAATCTTGCACTGCTTGTGCCATTTCCAAGCTAGCCATGAAGAAGCAAGGCTTATACACCCCTCTTCCTGCTCCCAAGATGCCTTGGGAATCCATCGTTATGGATTACATGTCTGGCCTTCTATCCACCAGGAATGACGATGATTGTGTATTTGTGGTGGTTGATCAGTTTTCGAAGATGGCCATTATCACAACCTCCAAGAAGAGCATCACAGCAGCAAATACTACCAAGCTCTTCTTCGAACGAGTGTGAGTCCATTTTGGGATACCACAGACCATCACCTCAGATCGGGATAGCAGGTTCCTCAACACATTTTGGTCGAGTCTCTAATCATTGTTGGATACCAAGCTCACTAAATCCACTGCTTTCCACCCCCAAACCAATGGCCAGGCAGAGGTCGTCAATGGATGATTGTGCACATCCTGCGCATGTACAACTCTAAGCATCCGCGTACATGGGATGCGAGTCTTCCCTATGTTCAACACAGCTACAAAAAGGCTCTCCATAGTTCCACCAGCCATATCCCATTTCAGGTGGGGCTAGGATTCCAACCCTTGGGTCCCATTAATGTTGCACTACCTCTTAGGTTGTCAAGGTATGGCAACTCCTACACCAAGGCAAGTGACTCACTCAGAGCCAAATTTAGCATAAGTTTCCTCACCCGATGGGGGCACTCAACGCAATGGAGATCATTGTTTCCTAAGGGGGGAGGAATGATCTAGGTGGATATTGGTGGCCACCCACCTATTCCAACTGGCTCCTCTTGACAATTTTTAGTTCAACACGTTCTTTTGTAATTCTTTTTAATTGTGGGTTCTACACTTCCAGGGCTGTCTGAATCCCTACACAGCTTCCAAGTGGATATTGGTGGCCGCCCACGTAATCCAACTGGCTTATTTTGGATGTTTTCATGTTAGTACATCTTTATGTACTTCTAGGGCCGTTTTGGGGCCCTAAACAATGTTTTTTTGGCTTGCCACAATCAAACTATAGATAGAGTTAGAGTTTGATGACATAGTGTGTAGTTCTCGAAGAGACTTTTCTAACGGGCTATCACGCACCTAAAACGGAGGTCGTATGAAAAAGTTACGACCTTGGGAAGTTGAGGTACCAACTTACCCATCGAGGCCCACATAACTTTTGGCGTTTCATCTCCTAGTGTTAGGTTTTTGGGTGTCTAGGGTTTTGGAATTCATGAGTAATGTTAAAAATGCCTCTAGAGCCTCATTATAATCATTCTTCTCAAATGGATGCGCGTAGCAACCACATCTCTTCTCAGAGATAGTTACCACCATTTGAGCAAGTTGTTTTCAGTTCTGCAGTTTTATAATTTCAGCCTATTTTATTTATTCAATAGAAGATATTATTCACTGGATATCTTTTGTTGTTCTTCGTATCTCTATGTTATTGTATTCAGTTTGTTATTCCTTTCGTTCCGCTCATAAATATGGATCAATTGGTTAGCACATTAGCTAGAAAACAAGTGCAACTAGCAACTATTACCATGTATCCTTGGTTTAAAAAAAAGTTTACAAGTAAAACCACAACCAATTTTAGGTCCAAGAGCATTGTTGTGCCCACAACAAGCTTTAATATCAAGTTATGAGATAAAACTTTTATCAACATAAATAAACACAAAGTAGAATGTAGGTGCCCAGACCAAAACACAAGAAATATCCACCTTTGATTTGTCATGTTCATACACCAAAGTATCCAGTTCAAAGGATCGAGTCCCAACATGAAGACAAAACCACCAACTATATTCTGTCACGCTACACCAAAATTGACTAAGACAAGGGATAAAACCCAAAACACCAAGAATCGAGATAGAGCCCTAGGATAAGAGAAAAACTGGGCTAACAGAGTTGATGGGCACATAGTTAAAGATTATGGGTTGAGACCTTGTAGATTTCATAGACTGGATTTACCCAATCCCCAAATAGTCTACACCCGTAATTAGAAGAGACTCGTTATCATCCACACCATCTTACCATATGAATTCATCACTTTCATTGACATAAGACCCAAAAAGCAGAATTTGAACTACAATTTCAATATTCGAACTAGCAAAAACCCAAAAACGATTGACAAAAATATGAGGTAAAAACCTATGGACTAGAGGTATTTTTTTGCCACCAAAGACCGATTGAACAACATCAAATACTTCCCCTTATGCTCAAACCACTCCTTCTTGCACCGCTTCCCCCTCAAGCACAAAAAACCAAAGTAAGAACAAAATGTCGACTCCATAGCTTCACCCATATTCCAATAAAAATTGAATTCGTACAAGCCACCATTTATGGAAGAAATTAATATCATATTAAATGTGTGTACCAACCAGTTTTCCATGTGATTGAACTACCTCACTTGAAGCCATATGTCCAAAATATTTAAATGCTCCATCATATAATTAGGGTACAAAACAATAGTCCTTAGCACCATTGACATCAATTTCCCTTTCTACAAGACCTTAACCATGCTTAGCCCAATGGTCTGCCATATGATTACGTTCTCTCAATATGTAGCAAGCTTAGAAATCATTAGATTCTCCAAGTAGACTAAGGACATGATAAATGATTCCTATGAATAAATTGTTCCTAGCATTAATATGCTTGATTATGGCCCTGATGACAAGCATGGAGTCACCAAGAATAATGAATTTTTGGATTCCTTTCTCTTTAGCTATCTTGATGCCTTGCCACTAGACATATGCTTCAACATAGTTGTTGGAGGTTGAACCTAATCCCCAAGCAAAGTGAGTAACAATATTCCCCCCGGGATCACAGATTATCCCCCCCACAATTGTCGCCCCTGGGTGCGTCCCTATATATGGAACACAATTTTAAGATAAAATAAAACAAGTGTATCGGTGTATTCATGTACAAGGAACACTTCGGTGCGTCTTACTGTCAGGTGCATCGCGAAAGGGTAAAATAAAAATAAAAATTACCAAACCGAATTTCATTATCACATTTCCTTCTATGCTTCCAACTTCTAACACAAGCACTGGTGCTCACCTCCCTTCTATGTTTACCTCATTTGCAATGCTCTATAATGTTGCTTCCTCAATGCCCATGTATATTTCGTACTTTTTTCCAATTTTGGTAAAAAACTTTAAGTTTTTAGTTTTCCTCTACGAGCCAACCATGCTTCCTCAGGTAAGAAGAGACAAGGTAAATTCTTTATTACCTCCTTATTTTAATTTTGATAAGATTAAATTTAAAATTGGCCTTAAATTTGTCATTTTATTAATTTAAAAAAAAATCTACATGGTGCGCTTCACGTGTTAGGCTCACCCCGAACAACCACGGTGCATCCTGTGAATTTACAAGAAGCACTGCACACAGTGCATCCGGTGAATTAATATGAAGCATCGCTTGCAATGCATTTAAAACTACACAATGCACCATTGACACTAAGTATTGCGCATCGCACCAGGATGGGGTTGTGCATTATCGGTGCCTCTATTTTAGATGAGGCACCGTCTTTGCAAAAAGCCCACCTGTGTGTTCTTACAACTTAAACACACCACACATATAATGATTAATCTATTGAAGTGTTTAATTATTAACATTGTACCGATGTGCCATTGCACTAGTGCGCCATACAACATGGAGCACCGTGAAATTGCGAGCATGAATCTTCAAACTTATCAATGCACCTTACCAATGCATATCAACGTATTTAATGAAGAATGTAGCATCGGTGCGCCAGATAACATAGAGCACCATGGACAGTGTCCGTGCATGTTGTGTCTTATTTATTGGAGGTGCAATAATTACTTTACCACATTTTTTTTGCAAACATAAATTAATTTCAGTTTTTGATAAATACAAAATGGTGATATATGTATGTGTTTTATAATTTCAATTTGTTATATATATATATATATATATATGTGCCTAAAAATAATTGTACATGAATCAAAGATGACAACGACGAGTGCAGGAAAAACAACAGGTCGACACGTACAACTTTGTACATGAGTGGGAGACCAAAAGAAAAACAATTTAATTCATAAACTACAAATTCAAACCTCCATAATTAAGTTTTGCAGAGGTCTTGCTTTAATGCAGAGGCAAAAACATAAGTCACTCTTCGATGCCTCTCATAATTTAGCGCATAGATTCAATCCTCTGCCAGTCCCCCCACGCTTTGGCTCGCATTTCCTCCTCCACGGGCCACTCAACTTTCTCCAAGATACTGTTCTCATCATTCCTGTAGCCATAACAACTTTTGTTAATCTGCTTGTAAATTATCTAATACCTAGACCTCCACTTCTTTGCCTCAGGGGGGTTTATCGAATAACTCTTTGAAGTTAAGGAGGAATTTTGCATCCCCGAAGTATCTATAACTGGGGCCCTTATTGGTGGCACTAGGCACATCAACTTCATTCCCTTCCAAGTCCATCATCTTGGCCCCTACTTTGGTATAATTAGGAGCGCCAAGCTCTATGATCTGAGCTTCCTAGTGCCCCTTTTGCTTGATCAACAAGAAAGGAACCCTGGTGGATGTCTTAATTATAATACTCTGTCAACCTCAAGAATTACTTAAGACCCATGTTATATATTTAATAGAAGTTAAGAAGCACATTTAAAAAAAAAATGATGAACCATAAGCTTCACCAACATACCTTATTGCTGAATATTAAGCATTGCCTTGGTCTCAACGTAATTCTCCATGAGATCGTCACTCGTGTATTTTTTAAGAAGCTATTGTTTCTTCTTCTCCACAACCCTGTGCTCAATATCTTTTTCATCCAAGAGGGGCACATGGGAAACAAACTCTCACTCCCTTTGTTGTTGGTTTCCCTTGTCTTACTTTCCCATTTCTTTCGTTACATCCTCCTCTTCCCCGAATAGAATCGACTTAACGTCAGGGAACTCCCCGCCCTTAAACATCAACCTAGTCTCCCTCTTGACGGACTCGATCCTCTGCCACTCCCTCACTGCTTTGACCCACATCTACTCCTCGAGTCGCTCGACTTTCTCCAAGATATTGTCCTTGTCATCCTTGTAGCCATAATATTTGGCATCATTTCTTTTGTAGATATCATACCTATACCTCCTCTTCTTCACCTCAAGGGACTTATCGAATAAGAGCTATTCAATAATCCCCCTGAGGTAGGGAAAATGAGGTCTAGGCATGATATTTACAAGCAAATCGATGCCAATTATTATGGCTACATGGATGACGAGGATGGTATCTTGGAGAAAGTTGAGTGGCCCGCAGAGGAGGAGATGTGAGATAGAGTGCTGAGGGAGTGGAAGAGGATAGAGTCTATCAAGAGGGAAGTCAATTTGATGGTCAAGAGTAGGGAGGTCATTATTGTTAAGCCAATTCTATTTGGGTAAGACAGGGATTTGACGAAAGAAATGGGAGAGTAAGACAAGGGAAACCAACAACACAAAGAGCGAGAGTTTGTTGTCCATGTTTCCCTTTTGATTGAGAAAGCGATCAAGCACATGGTTGTGGAGAAGAAGAAATAGGAGTTTTTTAGCAAATACATGAGTGAGGATCTCAAGGAGAAGCAGGTCGAAGCCAAGACAATGCTTAGTATTCAGTGATAAGGTATACTAGTGAAGCTTATGGATTATTAGTTTTTTTTTCAAATGTGCTTCTTAACTTCTATCAAATATACAATATGGGCCTTAGGTCATTCTCGAGGTTTACAAAGTATTATAATTAAGACATCCACCATGGTTCCTTTCTTGTTGATCTGGCAAAAGGAGCACTAGGAAGCTCAGATCGTAGAGTTTGGCGATCCTAATTATGCCAAAGTAGGGGCCAAGATAATGGACTTGGAAGGAAATGAAGTTGATGTGCCCAATTTCACTAGCAAGGGCCTCGGTTGTAGTTACTTCGAGGCTACAAAATTCCTCCCCAACGTGAAAGAGTTATTAAATAAGGCTCCCAAGGTGAAGAAGAAGAGGTCTAGGTATGAGATTTACAAGCAAACCAACGCCAGTTATTATGGCTACAAGAATGATGAGGACAATATCTTAAAGAAAGTTGAGTATCCCATGGAGGAGGAGATGTGAGCCAGAGCACCGAGGGAGTAGCAGAGAATCGAATTTGTGTGCTAAATTATGAGACACACCAAAGAGTGACCTTTGTTTTTTCCTTCACAAAGCAAAACCTCTGCAAAACTTAAAATGTGGAGGTTTGCATTTGTACTTTGCCAATTAAATTGTTTGTTGTTGCGTTTTTACATCAAAGTTGCACTAGTGCACTTTGCGCTTTTAAGTGCACTAGTGTGTTATAAATTGTATATAGCACCAAAAAAGTGAGTTACAAAAAAAATAGTGCTTTCCTTTACCATTAGTGCATCGAAATTTATAATGAAAAAATGAGTAGGAACTTCATTTTTTCTAAATGTATGTGTTTATAAATGAAAACCCTAATCATTTTTTCATTATTTTTCCAAAATTTAGAGGGGAGATTTGTGCAAGAGGGATTTACGAGCAAAGTCTCTGGAGTGAGTAGAGTTTTTTGAAAAGCCAAATTTGTAAGGATTCACCGTAGGTAACATACAAATTTGCAGAGGATAAATTTTAGGTATGTGATTTTATTCTATTGATCATCTCAATCTTTCCCCTATTTGATTCAAAACATTTTAACACATTCTCAAAAAAATAAAAGGGTTTCATAGTTGCATTCGGTATTGGAAGCCCTAGATTCCTTGTTGTTTCTCTTAGTTTCTCTCTCTCTATATTTCAAAGCTATATATTTTTAAGCAATAGATTTTTTGTAGGGTTTCTTTACTTGTATATGGGGTGTTTGATATCCGTTGCAATGGAACCACTCATTGCATTGGATCAGAAACCTTGTCGCTATTAGTTTTTTTTTTTACAAGGGCTTTCTCGATTAGTGGTGCACACTGTATAGGTGTAGCGCACTAGTGTTCATTTTCCTATCAACAACATTGTTGAGTTTAAAATGAAAATAACCCTGTTATTAATATCGAAAACGTCATGTTTTAAATTTGTTCACAGGTTCGATGGTGCACAATAAACAGTGATGAGGCATTGATGCTTCTATTACTTTATAAATCACCACAGGAATATAACAATTTTTAAACAAAACATTTTCAAATTCGCAAAAGAACGATTATCATATACTAGTGTGTATACATATTATTAACGTACCAGTGCGTACTATTTTATTATACACACCAAAATCTTATTTTGTAAAAACGATTTTGTAAGTTTTATATTTGATGACTCGTGGCTTTCTTTTTATAGAAGATGACTGATAGAAGCTCGAGAAGAATAACTTATTGTAGTGAGCGTGATGGTAGCTCATTGCAACAAGAGAACAAGGCAAGTTCTTTAAGTTGTATTAGAAATTTAATATATTTGAATTATCAGTAGGTTTAAATTAATGAAGTGTGTTGGTTAAGGCATGAAATGCAAATTCTAGGGGATAAATGAGGAGAAAACCAATACATGATGTCGGGGATGTCCAAAAAAGTGTATAAGGAGATGGTAAAAGAAATGAACATAATTGCATCATAAGAGGAACCATACCAACAACAATGTGCATCAAAGCTATGCAATCATTCATTTATTTTTTTATGTACATCGAATTTAATTATCACATTAAATACTTATAATTTTCAATTGTGTTGTTGCAGAAAAAAAAGAAAAATGGAACCCATTCAACACATAAGACATGACAACAAGGAATAAAAGGGTTGATCACAAAGTTTGCGAGTACTTATGTTTTCGACCTTACTTAAAATTTCATGTTTGTTGTGATTTTTATATTTAAATAATTAATTTATGCCGGTCCATGGATGTCTTCTAATATGTGCTAACATACAAAGAAGAGTCAACTGAATAATTGATCAACATTGGGTTAAGTATGGGTTGTGAGTATATGTTGAAGTATCAAGGTTTAATTGAATAATTTGTAAATAGCTATGTTGTTTAACTTCCCTTGTTTTATAATTAATGGAACAACAAGAAACCTTTATATTAATTATATCGAGTGTGCTATGTCATGACATATTAAACATTTAGGAAACAAAGTATAGAGTGCATCCAAGATAAGAGATTTCAAGAGACAACATGCAACAGGGCTTCGAAAGAATGTGTATTGTTTATGAAACAATCATTGTTATGGTACGCTTTTTTATTTATACAATCATGTATATTCTACTATATATATAAATGTAGATGTACTTATTACACTTTATTTCTATGTTTCTATATGGAACATGAAGAGGTGATAAAAAACAAGTCGATCATGAATACAATAGGTTAAAAAAAAAAGTACAATATCGCCTACAAGTGGTGAAGAAATGAGGCATGCATGCAACTCAAGAGTTGACAACAGTTCAAGTGATGAATGATAATTAATATAATTGAATGTTAATGCAACTTGTATGTTTTAGAATATTTGTCAATGAAAATCAAGGATTTTGTTTAATGTACTCAACATATTGTCCCAATTGCATGAGGACATGTTTTTTTTTTCACAAAAATTGGGAGATTTGAATTATCAAAAAAAGGGTGCGGTCGAAACCACTAAAGGGTTACAAAGTCTTTCAAAATTCGGGCCAATTTGGGGCCTCAATTGATCCACTACTACAAGCTACGAATGACTGATTCAAAAACTCAAATGAAAACTTCACATAGAACAACCTTAATGAATAAACTCAAAGAAAACACTTTGAGGATAAAAGTGAAGAGACACTGCATCTAAATTAACATGATGGGGAAGAGCTTGCTTTTTTGACTGACTTGTAGGCCTGACTTCGTGTTACCATTGGTTGTGATGTCACATGTGCTTCTTCTTTCCGACTAGCATCCAATCTTCATTTGCAAATATTGGGGTATTTGTGATGCCTATGTTTCATGTATCGTCTTGATGTGATACTTCTTGTTTTTCTTATTTGGTACCTTAGCTTCAATAACCTGACCTGCCTAGCATGCCAATGGTTGGGGGGATGGATGGATCTGAAGTCCCTTATCTGGTGCCTTAGCTTCATCAACCACATCTTCCCAACTTACCAGAGGAATGGAGTTGGGGTAAAACTGCCTTTCTTTACCCGAATCTGGAGAAGTCATAACCTCTTTGAGCTTCCGAGGTGATTCATGTTGCATTTTAGAAATCTCGATAGACTCAGATGTGACCTGGACATCCGCTATTTCAGATTTTAAATCATCCAATGGATGGTCTAGATTTGGAGAGTCCACATTGGATGGAGCTACACTGGCTTTCAAAGGAGCCTCTTTGCACTCCTCCTTGGGAGGGTCAACATCTGAAAAATATTCCATGGAAACAAGCTGATGATCAATGCGGGAGATAACCCACCAGGTTGATTTGGCTTTCCAGCTTTCTTAGACCCCTGGGGCATTGGGTTGCCAAGTGTCCTATGTCAAAACAGACTCATCACTGTAAAGCAGTTTTTTCATAATCCAACTTTTGAGTCCACGAATAGTTATCCCCTGTCAAGATGATTTCGGTCAGAAACCCTTTGTTAAAATCCATTTCTACACAAATCCGAGTGTACGTTCAGATGCTGCACTTTTCTATTCCAAGGCTTCTAAAATGAAACCTTCCTAAAGCATTACCAATGGCACAGAGAGAGGATAAGCCCCACAAATGTAGGGGTAGATTTGGGAGCCTAACCCAAACAAGAGTTGAAGATAACAAATCTTTCAAAGGTTCAAATGAAGGAGACCAAGGCTTCATACATAAACCGAAACTGCCCAAGAACTAAAGATCGAATCTTTATCATCTTCAAGATCAAACTCAATAATGAAAAACCCTTGAGCACAAGGGTGAATGAAAACATCACCTTTCAAAATTGGCAACCAAGATCTCGATATCCAATCATGAAGATGAACAAGACGTGGCCAGAGACCATTGAAATGACAGATGATTGTCGTGGAACTGAGACGAGCTAATTTGGTAATAACAACCTTCCTCGTATGGATGGAAGGATCCAGGGCCTCTTGCACCAAACAAAATGGAGGAAAGGCGTTCCTCTTAACCACATCGTGGAAAGAGATACCATGAATGACGGTGGAACCAGAGGGCGAACCCTTGAGAGAGCACATCGACGACCCAGTAGAGGATCCATAATGGGCAGAATTGAGGCTTAGAGAAGTAGATATGAGGCTTGGAGCTGCATTGTTGGATGAGGGAGCTGCCATCGTCGAGGGAGGACCTACAAACAACAAAGGCAGAGGATGCAAAATGGCCCCGAGCAGGTCTGTGGGCAAC
The DNA here is from genome assembly GCA_009831015.1 of Picea engelmannii. Lineage (NCBI taxonomy): Eukaryota > Viridiplantae > Streptophyta > Pinopsida > Pinales > Pinaceae > Picea > Picea engelmannii. The sequence continues at coordinate 10,579 of WSFP011465101.1, forward strand.
CAAGGCTAAACCCTAACCGTCTGAGCCAATGCACAGAGAGGAAACAACATCACTCTTAATATTTCATTCAAAAAGTTAATTGCACAAGGACATGTTACCAATAAGTGTGACAATTATGCCCCAGATGGGGTGACACGTAGACCTACATGGCCACTCGGCTTAGCACTGAACCATGGCTTAAATGCTGCAAGTCGCTCCCCATCTCTTCAGTATTAACGATGGGAGCAGGCCATTACAACAGACCTACGGATGAGAGACTTCTCCCTCGCGCGAAGGAGTCGACACTGCAAACATTAAATATGGTCGAGTTAAAGAGGAGCCAGGTGTATCTGTCCCACGAAAATATGATAGCAAGGAGGCTCGGACACAGTTGGTTCATTCTTGCGCTGAACCTCCCTGCCGACTGCAAGCTCTGGTGTGTCTGTATCTGTATCCCGTTGAATTCGATGGCATCTTCTATTCACTCCTCCTCCACAATGCCAAGGGAGCAAGGAAAGCCTCGTCGCGGTTCGGCTTGGCACACTGATGCTGCTCAACGACAGAGAAGGCAGCACATGGATCGAGCACTCTCGCTGGCAAATTCTATCCTTCGACAAAGAGCGAGAGTCACCCATCTTGCACTCCATGCCACCAAAATTCAATTTGCAATGGAGAATATAGCTCAGACTCCACCGGCTTTGGACAATTGGCAGCCCACAGACACTAAGCGAGTAGAAATTCATGCAAATGAGCCTGAAACACAAGCTGGAAGCAGCTTGAGGGAAAGGCTCGAAGAAGCTCTCCCAACCGAAGAAGATAACATCGCGAAGGCCCTGAATCCCCAAGCAACAGACACGAAAAGGGGGAGGCTCTGTGAAGACTGCCCAACTTGCTATGTCGAGGAGGTGCCATGCGAGGACGAGGTCTTGAAAAGGACCTGTGCGGTAATGGTGCACCACACATACATTGCCGCCATGGAAAAGAACGAGGCCAGAGCCGAAGTGGAGAAAGGAACCTCAGGCGAGGCAACAACAAACGAAATGCATGCTCCACTCCTTCGCGCAACACACATGGATCTAGTGTTCAAACTTCGAGGCCAAATGGAAGACCAGGAGCACAGAGCCTTCCACATGGGACAACGCTTGGACCTTCTCCTGGACGCTTACTCCAACGCTCCAGTAAAACGAAAATGCCCAACGTGCGCACAACCGTTTGTCATTTAGGCCAAATCCGCGTGTCAGGAGGGCGAGGGCGATAGGTCACAGGGTATTTGAGCTTGTCATTTTTAGTCTGGTTTTCAATCTTGTTGTTCAGAGTTAAGACGATCTACTGCCATCTATCCTGGTTTCCTTCGAGCAGGATAGATGGCGAAACAATATTTTGACTTATCTTCGTAGACATGCTACAAGTGCCCCAAACTGTGTTGGTTTCCGGTAAAATGGCAGCGCATTTGGTGGCAACAGTAAAGATATATCTCTCTATATTTTTGTCAACTTAATATAGCAGGTAACACCCCTTTTTTACTTAAAAAAAATAAAATAAGTGTGACAATTACATATTGGTTGAATTTTGATTAGTGTGGACCTTTACGTTGTCCCATTTTGTATGACGAGGGGTCAATTATTCATATACAATAAAAATTGTTTCTTATTTTATTGCATTGTTGAACGTTGTGTTGTTGATTAATTAATATATGGATGATTTACATTGTTACAAATAATAGAGGTGTAATATGTTGAATATTGCATTAATGCAATTATTGTATCAAAACACAATAACAAAAATATACAAATCGATATTATTATAAAAAATATTTGATTTTGAAATGATTAATTGAAAATTTTTAAAAGATAAAAATTAATTAAAATATATACACATCGATGCACTGTATTCTTTTGAACTCACTAAACGATGCATTTTATGAGTTATATGTGTTGGTGCTTATTACTTACAATGAAGCATTGGTGCTAAAAAATGTGAGAAAGCACCGCAGATTTAAACGATATAATGTACAATTATATGCATGGTTCAAAATATTATGGTGTGCATAATTACAATATGCACCTATGCTTTACATATAATATACACATCGATGCTTAGTAACAAGGAATGGCGCCGACATCTCACCTCAAATGTTTGAAATTTTACTTCCCTTCGTTGCACATGGTAATACATGCACCGATGCGTACAAATTATATGAGCATTGGTGTGCCATAAAACAAAAAGAATGATCCAATGTGTAGTGTTTATACGAGCACTGGAGCTTCATGAAACAAAAATATGAACTAGTGTGTACATAAATGAAAAAAGCACCAATGTTGCATACAACAAAAAAGGCAGACCAATGTGTAATAATTATCAATTTTTGGAATGCTCCAAATTCTACTCGAGCATCCAAATCCGGGTCGATAGCAGCAAAAACATCTCTAAATAGGGTTCTAGCACCATGCCAAATGTGTCCAGAAAAGAAAAGGAGAGCAAATGTAGCATGTCCGAAAGTAAACCAACCCCTTGAACTACTACAAAAAACACCATCGGATTTTCGAGTAACACGATCTAATTTAAAAATTTCACCTAATTGAGCACGTCTAGCATATTTTTTTACTATAACAAGATCACCAAAACTGACCCTGTCAAGTCCACCACCATAGAACTCAACAGTTACACCTACTTGTTCAACACTATACTTTGATTCTGCCCTCCTAAAAGGAACATCGACTTTCACAATTCCTTCTTTGTTTACCAGAACTACTGGAAATGTTTCGAAAAAGGTAGGCATACGATGTACAAAAAGCTCATTGCCCTCCTTATCTTTGAAGACAAGGTAATCAACCAACAATTATTCCATCTCCATTGTCCATCGCACCTGCTCTGAATAACCCCTCCTTAGTTGTATTATTAATAGTGTCGTCACCCTTGTAACCTTATTTCCTTCATTTCGAAAATATTAAACCATGTCTTTCAGTGATGCGAGTGATGAAAACTGGTCCAAATGCGTCTACCTTTATACATGTACTTTGCCCTGCCCGAGAATGCTAAGGAACGGAAGTCCCTATTTCTCCTCACTATTAACAGTTCAATATTGATGCATACCCGAACCCTTCAAGATAGAGGGGCAAATTGATGTGTCACAGGTGGGCATAGATAACTATAACTCACTATTAATAGCTATCAGGTATTGATTCGTACCTGAACCCTTTTGAAAAACCGTACCCGAGCCCAGATGAATAACAAAATTAGAAGTGGGCCATTAGACAACACTGGTGCTTTTTTTTTTTATCTTTGTGTACACATCAATGCAATTTACTTAACAACGCATTGGTGCGTTTTACCAAAACAAGCATTGACAAAAAACCTCCTCCTGCCCAATTTTTTTTAGTTATATGGAACATCCGTTAAAATCTCCTCTACGAAGATTGGAACATAAGTCCACCAAGAAGTTCGCTTGTCCACATCCATAAATAAAAAAGGAACATAAGTCTAGCTAGTAGCTATATAAAACAAGTGGCTTCACATACACAATTTCAAAGAAATACTTGACGTTGTAAATTCTATAGAAAGTGCCTAAAAACCTTACAATCCTAAAAAACATAGAGAATTAACCCATGATAAGGTTATTGTCAACATCATCTATTACTTCTTTACCACTATCCAACACCTGTACATTCAAGTTCGGGAGTTGGTGAACCGAGGTATCCCTGAACTGGTTGGCTATAGAATTCACCATCAAAATCGAGGGCCATCTCACTTCCTTTATGTCAATTTGAAAGTGATACTTCGAAGAGCGTTGCATCCTACCTCCAATTCACTAATGTGCCTCCTCAGTTGCCCCAAAATCCCCATGATAATTTACCATTGTGCTGAAGTGTTTGTCTCCTAATCCTAAATTTTATTGGACAATGATTGAATTGAGGCATTATTGCCATCAATTTTTCCTTCCTACCTTCTTATTGTTTGATGTATATCCTCCCCCGAGTCCATGAGAGCATTGAGATGAAATAGACCACTAGAAAAATTACGCTTAGGTTGAGAATAAATGAGAACGTCGAGCCCGAACCAGTAATCCCCTTCTTTTGTCACTGTAAAGGGTGACTGCATAAATAATAGCCCACCCCCCCACAAAAAAAAAAACTAAAAAAAAAATGTCCAAATTGATTTAGAATTCCTGATTGAGTGCACAAGGAAAAAAAGGTGGTTAATTTCCTAAAGGGAAACCTAGAACCTCAAGACCAAAGTGGGATTGTCCCACATATAATATGACCACACCAAATTAAGCGAAACCACAATGAATACAATGTCGACGGTAGGGTCGACACTTAGTTCAAAAATACCCTCCAATATAAAAGGACATTAAAGCGACCACTTACCCAAGAGTTCATAGAGTTGAGAGCCACTAGACCATAGAGCCTAGAACCACCAATCTGTAGGGCTAGAGCCAAGTTGAAAGATACCAATATGTAGAGTTGAGAGCCAAGCTAAGGGTCACCAACCAGAGTCATAGGATAAAATGACATAGACACCAACAGATCAACTCTATTGCCATGGTCTTAATCCTACCTCGACCATGAGAGGAAACAAGTGTTAAATCATAATTACATAAGTTATGAGTTTGGGGCAAGTGACATGGGAGCCATCGCCTCACCCCAAAGAATATACCATGGATTTTGTCATCGATGCGATGAGCCAAGTGTCTAGATGATTTGATCTTAGCATCATGGAAATGAGCCAATTTTCCTAGTGTTGCCTTGTTTGCGTATTTGTCCGCGATTTGATTGTTTTCTCAAAGCACATGATAGAATCTCACACTGGGAATAAGAGACAAGGCTTGTCGAATCTTGATAAACATCGATGCTAACTTGTAATCCAAGGGGTTTGTTCCTAGAACCAAATGTTTAATGACATTCCATGAATCCCCCACCACAAATAGTTTTTGAATATGTATAGTGTTATCAAGCCTCAAACCTTATAGGAGCACATAAGCCTTTGAAAGGTTGCTAGAAGCAATTCCAAGACTCCATGCATGAGAATATTCAATTACTCCTCCCGGGTTAATGAGAACCCCACTCGCACCTACCACCCCAATAAAAGCCCAAGAATTAGACAAAGAGAAAGATTGTTTTTTCCAGCCAATGATATTTCCCCTAGATCTTCCTAGGGCATCAATAAAACTAAAGTCCCATCCATTCAAAAGTTTAGATAGGTCCATTACCACCTCGTTGATCATTAATTATTGTAGGAAAATGATAGAAGGGTTGTGAGTATCGATCAATCTTTTTATGGCCAATTTTTTTAGAGGAATTGGCCAGTCCTTGACAATTTAAGGTGAGAAGGATCATTTGGAAACATCCCCAGGGGAATTTGCTCTAGAAGCCCCAATTAAAGACAATTGTTTACCACTTCGAACTTCAAAGTTTGCTTGCTTATGAGCCATTAATAAGTATGATTTCCTCCCCCTCCGGGAAGGTTTTGATTCTTTTTCTTCAAGAATTCCTAAACCTTCTCCTACACCTTCCAAGAAGGGAGTGGCTCCTCTAGATTTGGGCCTAAAATTATACTTTACAACTTTAGAGGATCGTGGGTCCTAATGAGTGTCTGCATTAGAAAAGAGACCAAGAGAGTTTACAAAAGATTAAAGAAAAAGAAGCTTCTCTTAAGTTCCACCTAGTCCATCAAGACGAATTAGGGGAGAGGGCTTAGGCTCATTAATCCTTGATAGACTAGGCAAAAAATCACCCGATTGGTTTTCAATGGGATTTTTTAAGCCCACCTCCCAAGAGCCAAAGAATAAATGTTGAGACTTTTTAATATGAACAAAGGAAGGAGTAAGAATGTGCTTACCCATGGACTCCGAGCTATCCTATACACATATGGGAGGCTCAAGGTGCTCTTTTTGTTGGGTTGCAAGGTGCTTAACTAGAGAAATCGACTAGGGGATGATCTTTTGAAGACTTGTGAGACCTTCAACATCTTGAACCTTTTTCATAGGAGACTGAAAATTTCCTCCACCCTCCATCTATTCTTTACAAATTGTGCTTTTCTGTTTGAAGGGGAGAGAACATTCCTTCGCAAGGTGCCCATAAACATGGCATCGACCACACTTAAATGGGATTCTCTCATAATCCAATGTTTGACAAAAAACTGCAAGTCCCTTCCTAATCATTATTGAGTATGCTAGACCCTTTGAAAGCTCCATGCTAACCATAATTCTGGACATTCCCATGTAGCTAGGGTCCCTATAAAAGTTTTCTACATTGTAGAATGATCCCAGGGCATTTCCAATTTCCTTAAAGACTTCGTCAGACCACAAGATTATTGGGAGGCCTAGGAGCCTAACCCAAACTATAATGAAATCCACGTGGGCCATTTTTGCATCAAATTTTAGGTGCCACTTCTTCAGAAAGAGGGCTAGAGAGCTCCATGTCCAACGTGCTTTGATGATTTTGTTTGCATATTCTCCTGAACAAAGTATCCATACCAACCAACCTTTGTCCAAAACCATATTGTGTGGGGAGTAACCTAATATATTTGCAAAGTTTCCTTTGCCCAAGATTTTAGGGTTTTGCTGCTCATCATCTTGCTCGGGAATCGATCCATAATGGCCGAATCCTCAAGGTCCATAATTCCATGGAGCTTTGCGTTCTCTCCTAACTCCAAATTTACTACCTTTGCTTATCTTTGCACACTTGCAATTCATCCTGGTTTTCTCCAAACCTCTTGATCCCAACTCCTCCTGGTTAGAAGACATGAATTTATAAGAGAGAGAACCTCTCATCAATTCACCAAATAACATACCTCCAATGAAACCCATGTCTTCAAAACCTCCTACTATTTTTGAAACACCCAGAGTTGAAGAGCTCATTAAACTTGGTAATAGGTCCAAGGGCATTTCACCATAGGTGTTTAATGGGGATGATGATTTCCCTTGTGTTGGGTGTACCAACAGATCTATGTTCAAGCTTAGGGAGTAAAATCCCTAATCCTCTAGGTACTCCAAGAGCAAAATCCATGATCTTCTAGATACTCCCACTTGTGCTTCCTTGACTTCATTCCCGCAGGGAATTGTTGGCTTAACAATGTGGATGCAACAGGTTCTGATGTCATGTTCATTGACGTTTCCACTTCCACATTTCAATTGCTTAGAAGTTCCCATATCAAACCACCCAGGATAGCTAAAGTGTCCTCTTCCAATAGATTAATTCCATTTTGGGTTGGCTGTGGTGGAGGAGGGTTGAAACCATGATACAAATCCACTGGAGCAAACCAAATTTATTGGCCTTTTAGGGGGTCATCCATGTAGTCGACGACCTCTTCATCCATTCCATCGAAGCTGTGGTGAGACTCATAGTAAAAACCCTAATCTTTACGCTGCAGTAAAAACCCTAACCTTCACATTAATCCTCCAACCAATGAGAAAGTTACGAGATTTTTTTTTTTTTTGTTAACATTGTCATTTTCTCCTCCTCGTGCTCTTCTACTGAGTCTTACAAGCACCATAAACCCCAACCACAAAGATCTTAACTAACATTAAAAATGTTTAATCCATTGTGGTAGATTTGTAGATGGACTCCGCCCACACTTCACTAAGTGACATAATTAACCAATCTAAAGGATCAATTACCGACTCTTCTAAACTAAAAAGTTATATATATATATATATATATATATATATATATATATATATATAATTGAAATGCCTACTTTAATATATAAGGCAAAACATGAGTTATACAATATTTTGATATAAATAAAATATGTAAAAGGCAAAACATGAGTTATATAATATTTTGATATAAATAAAATATGTAAAATAGATATTTATATATAATGTAAAAAAATATAAACATTTAATAAATATAATAATAATAACAATAATGTGTTTTTAAGGTCACGA
>WSFP011465102.1:0-18448 GCA_009831015.1 Picea engelmannii
TATTTACTCTTCTTCCTTCTTCTTCTTTGGAAAGTTTAGCTTCATGAAAAGGCAAGTCAGTGTCCACAATAGCACTTTTCTGTCTTGGTCATAGGGGTCTAGTATCCAAGAGAGAATCCACTTGTCCGCAGGGGGATTTCTCTGTAACAGATATCACCAAGTCAGAATCAAGGATGAGGACATCCATAAGACAACCTTTAGAACAAGGTATGAGCACTATGAGTTTGTAATGGTTCCATTTGGACTTACAAATGCACCAACCACATTCATGTGTCTGATGAGTAGTGTGCTCAACAAGTATTTGGACAAGTTTGTCTTAGTATTTGTGGATGACATCTTGGTGTATTCCAAGAACATAGAAAAACATGAAGAGCATCTTAGGATGGTGCTACTGGTGTTAAGGGAGGACCAGCAATACGCTAAGTTCAACAAGTGTGATTTCTTTCAAAAGGAAATCCAGTATATAGGCCACGTAATATCAACAAAATGAGTGATTTGAAAAATCCTTAGATGCTTATTAATCTTGAATACACAATAAAATCTACTCGATCTTCGAAATAAAAATGATCGCTTGATTGTTTGCAATTTACATGTGAAACACTTATCTAACCAAATACACTTTAACGATAAAAGACTTATAAATAACTGAGCAAAAAATGAACAACAATGATAATATCACATACACAAGTTTCATAACAAAGTTCACCCAATTTGGATTACATCTCCGAGTCCATTTCCAATAGTGCTAGCGAGAAAACCCCCTATGACTACACCAGGGTTCAGAATGTAGGCAGATCAATTAACCGTCTAAAAGTCAACTACTTCTCTAAACTACCCCAAACATACCAAAACTCATATGAAGAAAGTAAGGAAAATGAGATCAGGTAACTATACCTCGAATCCCACGTCTGGTGATGACCTCCTCGCACTTGGAAGTTTTGTTGACTACATGCCTCCTCCCAAGGCTGACCTGCATCCAAAGATTGACAAACAGAAAAATACAAGCATGTTATTCCATATACAAGTTAGGGTTAGATGTTAGAATGTAGAAACATAAACCAATAAAAGCATTTAGTACACCATGATTTGGGATGGGAAAAGTAATTCTTTTATTAATAACTCAATGATTATACCTTTACAATCAAAGTCGGCTACCATCCGCGAACCTGGTCCAGGCTTCTCTTCACCAAGCTCCAAGTGCACCTTTGTATAAGTTTCTCCTCTCAACCTTATGATCTCTTATTTGGAAGTGAATGGGTTAAATGTGAGAGAAATGGATAATGAGGGAATGCTAAGGCAATTCTCACAAAAGGATTGCAATAACTTGGGAATGGAGGGGAAGTGAAATCGGGCAGAGTTTCACTGTTCTTATGTCTAGATGGGAAATGAGACCCCAACACCTCCTTTTATATGACAAAAGGATGGTTATTCAGTTGGGTGACGGACTATAGCAAGTGGATTAGTTGGGAAACTACCCAATAGCCCATAATCTCAACGAATTCCTTGCAACTTTTTATTTTTTGCAACTTTTGCAAGTATACGCGGGTTGTAATGGTGCATCATGCATATGTACATGAGTTGTAGTGGTGCAGCATGCGTATGTACGTGGGCAGTAATGGTGCAAGGCATGTACATCTTCAAAAAATTGGTTTTTTAAGAAGAGTGACTTAGTAGTGCTTTGGAAAAAAATGCAAGTAAGAGGGCCAAAGGCCATGCATGCATGTGTAGAGCAATTTAGGGTTATAACAAATATATACTTCTTTATTAATGCCCAAATGTGTGTGTTTTACAATGACTTTTTTTTGCATTGCTCAAACCCAAAAACGTAGTGCACCATTGGATTCCTTACAAAAAATCATGAAAAATGAGTATAAAGTTCTTAAAATTCCATCAAGTGACCTCTCGACATGATTTACGGTGTAGCCTTAAAGTCCTTGTACCCTCGGGCACGTACATCGAGACACATAAATGTACTCTGCATTGAAATGTCTGTACATCCTCAATCCACGTGCTAATTAAATAGGGTGTGGACCCCTTAACCACCCTCTAAAACCACCGGTTGACATTTAAGTATTAATTAGGTGGGTTCATAACAAGTCCCACTCATTTGGCGCATTGGTTAAGTTTGTGGGCATTGTGTGGCAGGTCGAGTTCGAGCCCCACTGACCACCGACCTTTTTCATTGTTTTGTTGGTATATGATTATGTAATTATAACCATATACTTTATATATATGGCATATGGTATGGTGGTTACGTCCTCTGTGGAGTATGGCGTGGTTATATTACATAGCATGTGACAATACAAATGGGTCGAGGGCTTAGGCCCTCGGCCCTTTTCACTGCCAAATTACCATTCATTCAAACTTAAATATTTTCTTTACCACATATGGTTAAGAACTAATTTGGTGGCGCGATAGTAACAAAGGCTTTGGTAAGGCTTTGGGAGGTCGTGGGTTCAATCCTCATGACTTCCAATATAATTTTACATAACCTTAACCATAATTTCTCATTGGCTTATCCTTGCCACGTGTCAACAAACCACTAGTCCACCTGAATGCCAACACACCTGCCTAGTGATTGTACGATCATGCCATGTGGCACCTTAGGGTGTGGCCACATCATCATCATACAGTTGTATGGTCATGCCATGTGTCACCCTTACAGTGGTGACATGTGTCACCTTGACTCCTTTGACTTTGACTTTTAACTTGGTTGACTCGAACTTTGACCAACCATAACGTTTGCACATGAACTCTGTTTGAAGCGATTTTTACGTCGTTGGAAAGCTATCGTCGAGCTCTATGCACTGATGGAATTTTTGAGAGCATTTGGGATATTTGACTTTTGAGCATTTATGAACCTTTTTCGACCTTTGTGGACATTCTAGATCTTCCTGGACCTCTGTGAGCATTCTTGGATCCTCCTGGATCATTCCTCCCCATTGGAAGTCATTTGGACCACCAAAAGTTTTAATTACTCAACAACTAAGTGAGGGTAGAGTTCCCTCACCCTTCCTATCTCCATCCATTTTGTTTTACTTGGTTGTATCCCCTTATGACCAACTCAAAGATATTCCACATCACCTCGTTGTGAAGTCATGATCCTTTTGTCAAAAATAATCTTCATGTAGCTCGTCCAAATACTTTGGAGAAAAATCGCCAATTGTTGGAACTTGAATATTTTATGCTTCATCTATAATCATAGGAGGCTCATAAAGTTTCAAATTCTCAACATTTACCACTGAATACATTTGCATGTAGGTTGGTATATCTAAACAAAAGATATTAGTACAAATCTTCTCTAAGATCTTGAATGGACCATATAAGATTGGCCTTAGATTTTTGCCTTCACCTTTCATTCTATCGTTGCTAATATGTAACCATACTTGATCATCGACTTCAAATTGATGATCAACCCGATGTTTGTCATTCCTTGCCTTATACTTGGCTTGGATTTTCTCCAATTGTTCATGTATTGCTTGATGTACCTGTTGAATCTTTTGAATGAACCTTTTAGCTTTGTTTGTATCATTTTGTCCATCTTCTTTACTTGCTTCTCCAAAAACAAATTCCATAGGTGATTTAGGTAAGTACCCTAAACATACTTCAAAAGGACTTTTCCGAGTAGAAGAATGCATGGCATGATTATAAGCATGTTGTACATAAGGTAATTGTTCATCCCATAACTTAAGATGCTTGCTACAGTATCCTCAAAGTAGATGTACCACTGTTCTATTTACCACCTCTATTTGTCCATCTATCTACGGATAAAAAGTTGTGCTCTTCTTTAACTTAGTGTCCATGAGCTCCCATAAATGAGACCAAAACTTTCCCAGAAAACGAGAGTCTCGATCTGATATAATAGATGTAGGAAATTCAAAATGAACCCATACATTAGTAAAGAACATATGTGTTGTTTGTTCAACATTGACCTGTTTCTTGCATAGCATCAAAATACACATCTTGTTGAATCTATCCACGACAACATATAAGTAATCATGACATGTTCTGGACATCAATAAACCTCCCACAAAGTCCATGGATATACTTTCCCATGGCTGAGAAGGTATTGGAAGTAGTGTATATAACCTTAACTTTATGTTACTAGGATTGCTTGTGGCACACATAACACACCATTTTATATACTTGGAAATTGTTTCATTCATTCGAGGCCAATAACAATATATTTGTAACTGTGCAACTATCTTACCAGCCCCAAAATGACCAGAAATGAGAGAAGTATGAGCTTCTCTTATTATACTTACTCTTTCATCTCTGGGTATACAAAGTTTTTCAAGATGATATAACAAATTGTGATGCATATAATAATCTGATTGTTGATTTCCACGAGTTAATGCATCATATAGACTTTTAAAATCATCATCCTTAGCATATTGTTCTGCATAACTTTCATGAGATAGAGGATTATACCTTAGTATTGTTAATGCATTAATCACTGATCTTGACAACATATCTGCAACCTTATTATGAATACCTTTCGTATACATGATTACTAGATGAAACCGTTGTAAGAAACCCATCCACCTAAAATGTTGTGACTATTGTATCTTGGTATGTGATTGCAAACACTATAATGATTGATGATCTGTATGAATTATTGTCTCATTTCCCATTAAGTAATTCTTCCATTTCTTCACACTTTGTACCAACACATACAATTCCTTATCATATGTTGGATAGTTAATCACAACTTGAGTGAATCTCTCAAAATGATAACATATAGGTTTGCCATGTTGCATCAAAACCGCTCCCATTGAATATATGTTTGCATCGGTTTGAATCCCAGATAGATGTTGTAGTTCTGACAGAGCCAAAACTGGTGCGGTGCTTATCTTTTCCTTCAATGTCTCGAAGGATTTATGTTGCTTGCCTCCCCATTGAAAGACTTGTTTAACGCTTGTTAATGCATGAATAGGTGTTGTGATGTATGAGAAATTAGCAATGAATTTCCTCCAGTACTATATTGCTCCTAAAAAGCTCATGACTTATGTGACATTAGTTGGCTTGGGATATTTCACAATGACTTCTACTTTTGTAGTATCTATCTTTAGCCAACATTCTCTACAATGTAACCCAAATATACCAGAGAAGTTTTGTCAAATTCACATTTAGACATTTTGATATATAGCTTCTCCTTTTTCAAGAGTTCAAAGATTGTCTTGACATGCTTTATATGATCTTCCCATCTTCGACTAAAGATCAATATATCTTCTAAATAAACGATAACAAAATCATCTATGTAGGGTCTAAACACATCATTCATTACCCTCATAAACGTTGTTGGTGCATTGCATAACCCAAATGGTATAACTAACATTTAAACAATCATTGTTTGGTCTTGAAAGCAGTTTTTCATATGTCACCTTCTGCAATTTTGATATGATGGTAATCACTTCTCAAGTCCAACTTAGTGAAATACACAACATTCTTTAATTGATCCAATAAGTCATCAATTTTGGGAAGAGGATAACGACTGATGAACTATACATTCCAATATTCGGAAGAGGAGCATCTTGTTGCAAATATATCTCATGTTCAACCTCCCTCCTAGGAGGCAACCCTGTAGGTTCCTTAAACAACCCATCATAGTTAAATATGATTTTGACCAGCTCATTCTTATGATCTGGATCACAATCTGATAAAGCATCTGTTATATCTTCTTTTTGTTTCACTATCATGAGAACAAAATATTTACTTGCGCTCACGAGTCTCTTCATTTTCCTTGTGCTCCCTAAAGAAACATTAGTTTTGATACGATGAGCTCTGACAATATACTCAACCTCATTCTTGAAAAGATGATATTTATTATCTTCGCGGTAGAATATGGCCTTCCTGTCAAATAGATATGGACTACCCAAGACAATGTCGCAAATGTAAAGAGGCACAACATCTAATTCAACCTCATCAAAGAACTTAGTTGTTATTGCAAATCTGATCTTGCACTATTTTGTTACTTGCAACTTGGCATTTTCACACACCCATCCTAAGGGATAAGGCTTTTTATGAGGTGTCATCCTCAAACCCAGTTTCTTAACCATTTCTTCATATATTAAATTAAATTGAGATCCATTTTCAAATAAAGCATCTACTTTTGTATGCTTGATTGTAACTCTTACATGAAAAAACTCACTTATTTTCTTTTGATCAGTATTGTTTTCCAATTTAGTGGATTGAACTAAAGAATTAGAATTGATAGTTGATATACCTTTGCTTCACATTGCTATGATCTTAGATTCATCCCCGGAATCTGACCCTAGATCCTGATGCGTTGATGCAACAGTGTCTTGTTTCTCTTTATCCTTGAACTTCTTCGGTCGTAATTCTGGATGAAACTTCCAACACTATGATTCCTCATGTCCCTTTTTCTTACAGTGGGAACATGTAGGTCTTCCCTCAACTTGCTTAACTGTAGTTGATTTCTTACTCTTTCATTTACCTTTCGGTTTCTTTTCAAACTTGAATGGCTTCTTATCTTTGATCGCATGCTTACACTTACTAGCCTCCAAATATGTAGCTTATACTGACACTTTATCAATGTTAGTAGGGTTAAACATTAAAATAGTGTGGCGAAGATATGAGTGCATGCCACCAAAATACTTTAGAAGAGTTTCATGGGTATACAACGGAATCCCTAAGGATAATGCCTTTTTTTTGAATTCATGTGTATATGCTTGAATATTTTGGCCTTTACCATGCCTTAGATGTTGCCATTCTATAATTGTCACTTGCATATAAGCCAATGGATAGAATTGTTTTTTTTTAGCCTTAGTAAACTTATCCCAGGAAGAGATTACTTTACCCTTTTGAACAAGATCAACTTGCATCTTACTCTCTCACCATATTAAGGTTGTATCTCTTAGTCGAAGAGAAACTAATTGTATCCTTTCAGCTTTGTCCACGATCTTTTGAACCCTGTAGTATACCTCTATTTGCTTGATCCAGTTGTCCAATCTTTCAACATTTAATTCTCCATCATAGGTCAGCAATTCAAATTGGACATCCAATTTTAATAAAAGCATATTATGATCAAACTTCTTAGAAGACTTCTTTTGACGAGAAAAATGTTCACTTACTTGAGAAGGAGATGATGATGAGGATGGTGAAGGGGGCTCTAAAGGTCCACCACCTTCGCCTCCCCCTCCTTTTACCAAAGATTCTCCACTTACGGGTTTTTGAATTATTCATTGCAAATAATCTATTATCTCCCTCATTGAGCGAAGTGTATCCATCATTTTTTCTGAACTCATGGAAGGATCTTCTCATTCCTTTCCTTTAAAAGCCATATTATGTTTGCGAAGTCTTATTTCAATCGCAGACTTATAACTTGCAAGCTCTCCTTTACCAAGTTTGAGTTTGGCTCTTGTAAGCATTCACTCGCAAACACTTGTCAAACCAGCTTTGATACCAACTTTTTTCGAAAAATCCTTAGATGCTTATCAATCTTTAATACATAATAACATCTATTCGATATTCGAAATAAAAATGATTGCTTGATTGTTTGCAATTTACATGTGAAACACTTATCTAACCAAATACACTTTAAAGATAAAATACTTACAAATAATTGAGTACAAAATGAACAATGATAATATCACATACACAATTTTGATAACGGAGTTCACCCAATTTGGGATACGTTTCTGGGTCTACTTCCAATAAAGACCTCTTTATTAATGCTCAAATGCTTGTGTTTTACAATGACCTTTTTCTGCGTTACTCAAAACCAAAAACACAATGCACCATTGGATTCCTTACGAAAAATTGTGAAAAATGAGTATAAAATTCTTAAAATTCCATCAAGGAACCTCTTGGCACGCTTTATGGTGTAGCCTCAAAGTCCTTGTACCCTCGGGCATGAACTTCGAGACACATAAATGTACTTTACATTGAAATATGTGTACATCCTCGATCTGCGCACGCATTAAATAGGGCGCGGACCCCTTAACCACCCTCCAAAACCACCAATTGACATTTAAGTATTAATTAGATGAGTTCATAACAAGTCTCGCTCCTTTGGTGCATTGGTTAAGTTTGTTGGCATTGTGTGGCAAGTCGGGGATTCGAGCCCCACCAACCGCCGACCTTTTCGTTGTTTTGTTGGTATATGGTTATGTAATTATAACCATATACTATATATATATATGGCATATGGTATGGTGGTTACATCCTCCGCAGAGTATGGCATGGTTATGTTACATAGAATGTGACCATACAAATGGGTCGAGGGCTTAAGCCCTCAGTGCTTTTCCCCGCAAAATTACCATTCATAGAAACTTAAATATATTATTCGCCACATATGGTTAAGAACTAATGTGGTGGCGCGATGGTAACAGAGGCTTTGGTAAGGCTTTGGGAGGTCATGGATTTAACCTCTGGACTCCTAATATAATTTTACATAACTTACCCATAATGGCCAATGGAAGGTTGCCACATGGCAGTCTCTCATTGGCTTATCCTTGTCACGTGTTGACAAACGACTAGTCCACCTAAATGCCAACACACTTGCCCAATCACTGTATGGTCATGCCACATGGCACCTTAGAGTGTGGCCACGTCATTGTCATGTAGTTGTACGGTCATGCCACATGTCACCCATGCAGTGGTTACATGTGTCACTTTGACCCCTTTGACTTTGACTTTTGACCTGGTTGACTTGAACTTTGACCAGCCACAACTTTTGCATACAAACTTCGTTTGAAGCGATTTTTGCGTCATTGGAAAGCTATTGTCGAGCTTTACGAATTGATAGCATTTTCGAAAGTATTTGAGATATTTGAATTTTGAGCATTTTTTAACCTCTCTGGACCTCTATGGACGTTCTAGATCTTCCTGAACCTCTATGACCATTCCTGGATCAAGGAATAGTAGTAGATCCAAAAAAAATCAAGGCAATCATGGATTGACCTCCCCCTAAGAATGTCACAGAAGTAAAATCCTTCATGGGATTGGGTGGATATTACAGAAAGTTCATAAAAGGAATTTCCAAGATCGGTAATTATATTACTTCATCGCAGAGAAAAGGGAAGAGATTTGTGTGATCACTAAAGTGTGAAGATTACTTCCAGTAGTTGAAACACCTTTTGACTAATGCCCTTGTTCTGAAGATTGCAGACCCAGAAAAGGATTTATTGGTTTGTATTGATGTTTGCAAGGGAGGACTAGGAGGAGTTCTTATGCAAGAAGCGCAAGTGATTTGTGATGAATCATGAAAACTGAATGAGCATAACCAGAAGTATTGTTGGCCCTTAACCAAGTTTTGAGGACCCTTGGTCATTTTTTACCATTTTGGGACTTCGACTGGCTATCGAAGGCGGAGCGCAAGTCGAAGTGGAGATCACGGGATCTTGGCCCCTTTTTAGGGCTTTTTGGGTTTTGGTCTTATGTAATGGGTATGGGGATGTCGGCCCATGGGTTTACCCATGCTTAGGCCTATTTTGTAATGAATAAATAGAAGTCTAGGCGATGTAAGAAGTAGTGAGTAGTGACTAGTTAGAGTGAGCCATTGTTGTTAAGTACAAGAATATGGATCTAGGAATATTTGATAAATTTTATCCTAGTCTAGAAACTAGGGCACATCTAGAAGAAAGAATGTTTGATATGAGTAGATCTGATAAGAATAATGAAAGATATGTTATTCGTATGCATAGAAAGAAAGTTTGGAATAACAAATGGATATAGGATACTAGAAAGAATTTTTTGCAGGTTAGCTACCATGATCCTAGTGTGCAGTACAGGGAAGGTTGGGGATCATTTAAGAGAGGAAAGGATTAACTATTTGTTACAGTTGCAGAAGATCGGGACATATTGCTAAGGAATGCCCTGGTAGAAGACCCAGTTGTCTTTGTTGTAAATCTATGGATCATGAAGTTCTGGATTTCCCTAGAATGATTACTAAGGTTGAAAGAATGAATATGAGACAAGAAAACCCTGAGGAAGTTCAAGAAACTAAGATCATGGCAGAACCCCAGAAAGAATCAGAAACTGTACTATTGCAAATGAAAGAAACCCTGAATGATCACATAAACATCAACTTACCAGAGATCTTCAAAGAAAAAGAATGCATAGAAACACGAATAGGAGACTTTGACATTGACCGCGTTCTGGATGAGGAGACACAGGTGAATATCATGACAGAAAGAACTTGAGAAATTTTAGGAAAGTCTACTATGATTCCTTCATTGGGAGGAATAGGATTATTTAAAGAAAATATGATAACCCTACGTGGAAGACTTACCCAGATATCTATGAGTGCTCATGAAACCTCGATAGAAGAATATTTTGAGGTTGTTAAATTTATTGAGAACAACGCCCCATTTGCTATGTTACTAGGAAAACCTTGGATCGAAAAGGATCAAGCCAGAAGAAAAGAAGAGGCAGTCTTAAAGCAGAAGAAGCAAGAATTAAAAGATTTCATGACTAGGAGGATCGCACATTTGATTGAAAAATGAGAGAACATGTCGAAGTTATTCAGAACCAAAAACTTGGATGTCGAAGTTGAAAGGACACACAAGGAATTGAGACACCTATCTGTACAGGAGAGTAGAGAACCTACACCAGACAGAGAGGAAATATTGCCTTTGAACCCTAGTAAAGACCATCAATAGTGTGAAGTTATTATGCCTAGAGAAGATCAAAATCAGAATAGAAAGAGGATTATCGAGATGAAGATCACTGGGAAGAAGGATAGAAAGTTCAATAAGAAGAAAGCAAAGATAGAAAAGTTACAGAAAGTTCCAGAAGGAACTGCATAGAAGGAAGGATTCCAGAATCTGAACTTCGTCGGGATACCAGTATAACACAGCATGGTACTTTGCCATGGCGAAGCAATAATGATCGTTGGAGGCATCATAATCGTTATCTCGACGGCCCGAACAGTTAGAATAGCAGTTATGGCCAGAAAGCTCGCCATCAGACCGTTGGACCACGTCGTAACAGACATAACTGCATTAATGAAGGCTTCTCGCCCATTGGAAAGATCTGTTACCTAGTTGTCTACTTATTCCTTTGAGCCTTGCACCGAGAACACTTTTTCCACCTGTGATTATCTGAGCTCACAGATTAGTTGATTTCGCGCAGTGATCATCGAGCTATCGCCATCCATCCTGCTGCATTTAGTAGTTGCTCTTCAACCTGAGATAGTCAGCCACGAGCGTGTATGTCCGAAGAACTTAGCACAGTCGAAGAGTCTGTGAAGGAGATACTCATCGACCTCATGACTGAAAAGGTAATGTCTATGGGAGTACAAGCTTCATCGACGAGAGGAGTGCAAGCCTCCTCGTCAACTGCTCGTGGATCCGGACCATCCCGAACTGCGACTGAGAAAAGAACCAAGCATAGAGATGACTTGGCGAATGTGAAGTTATTACCGTCCATCCTACCCGAGTACATCCCACCCCTGGCCGATGTAGTGAGTCGCGATAGTGTCTCGAGGGACTTCGACTACATCGTCATCACTACGTATCTCCCGAAGGGGATACGCGTAGTCAGACCACAACTAGAGAAGATTCTGACCTTGAAGATTAGCGACTATAACCTTGGAGACTGTAAGAGTTATGGCATGCTCGCACCTCACAAATATCTGACCAAGACGAAGAGAAAGAAGATGAAGATCATCCCTCAGTCGTGGACCATGAACATCGCATAGTGCACCCTTTTGAATTAATGAAGATTCCACATTTTGGAATTCACCAGGAGGTTAACGCCTACGTCAAGCTCCTGTTGTCATGCTTCCACGGTAACTATCTATGATTGGACAGACGTATCACTGTCGATCTGGCGCTGATCCATAAGATCACTAGACTAAGCATGCAGGGACTAGACCCACAAGACTTCTACCTAGGAAAATTTGCAGACCATGCCTTGGCACATATGATTAAAGAAACATACGACGATGTTGAGAAGGGGACGTGAGGCTACAAGGTAGCCTCCATCCAGAATGGCGCAGTGCGCCTAGCATGCCAATTAATTGCAGGAGAGCTAGTAAGAAAGAACAGACCCACGCAAGTTACAGGGTTTGTTATTGACCTCGCTGGGAAATTCGTGGAAGGCCTACAAATGAACTGAGCGAAGCACCTAGTTAACCAGCTCGAACTGGATTGTCGCGAAGCTTAGGATCAGGGCTATGAGTTTCACTTCAGCTAGATCCTGATCCTCATTGCGTTTACGGCTTGGAAGATGACGGAAGGTACGACCTTCCCTGAGATCGAGTCACTCACTGCAAAGTTTACCACACTCTGGTATTCGAGCGATATGGGAAAGTAGTGGTAGTCAAACACAATATTTCATACCTACTACCTATAGCTGAGGAGGGATATTGAGTCCTTCCCTCGTATGACGTTGAACACCCTTGATCCAGGTGGATATCGATGGCCACCCACCTTTCCAACTAGCTCAAAACAGCTTTCTAGCAATTTTGATAATTTACTATTTTTCGCAGTTTTTCGAGTCCTGAACTTTCGGAGTTGTTTTAAGGCCCTAAACGACGTTTTTTGGGGTATGTTGGAGTTGCAAAATTTCATTGCAAAATTTTATCATGAAATTTTTTGCAACTAGTGTAGTCCTCGGATAGATCTTTCCAATGGGATATCATACGCCTAAAACGAAGATTATATGCAAAAGTTACGACCCTAGGAAGTTGATGTACTGACTTACCCAAATGGAGCCCACGTGGCTTTTGATGCTTCATCTCCTAGGGTTGGATTTTTGGATGTTTAGGGTTTTTGAAACTCTTGTTTATTGTAAAAGGGCCTTGAGAGTTTCATTGTAATCATCTTCTTGTGCATGAGCACAGTCGTCACATCTCTTCTCAAAGATGAGTCGCCACCATTCTAGCAAGCTTGTTTTCCACTGCATTTTACAGTTTCAGCTTATTTCTTTATTGAATAGAAAACCAGTTTTACTGTATCTCTGTTATTCTGTGTTAAGAATCTGGTAATAATCTGTATTCATTTCATTCTGCTCATAAAATCCGGATCAACCCTGGAAAGGTTTAGGCCTCTTATGAAGTTCCACACAGATAGGCATTTTATTTATATTACTGTGCACGTCGATGAAAGCAAAGAAGAACTTCACTACTACTACAAGCTCACTACAGAGGACCTAGAAGAAATCATTAAAGACTGGCCTGCAGAACTCCTTATTCCTGCTGACCCCGCAGAGTTATCTGACCCGGACCTCATTGGAAATCCAGTGGTTACTCATGAAGAGTATGATGCCCCAAGCAGCAACAGGAAGAAAAAGAAGCAAGATGTACAGGAAGTACACAACACATCAGAAGAGACCGCATCCGAGTCACCTAGCAGAGGAGGTGATGACGAAGTGAACAAAGAAGAAAAAGAGCAAGAAGAAGATAAGCAAGGCGAAGTAACACCGCCATAGAACCTCCCTAATGAAACTGATTTATATAAGAAAAGGAAGGTCTCTCCCACGAAACCTTCATCGCGGAAGAAGTCAAAATCCAATAAACCAAAGATGCAGAATGTGCTCACGATCAACGACTTTGACTTCTAGTGTCCCGGGGGACTTCAACTACACCGTCATCACTACGTATCTCCCGAAGGGGATACGCGCAGTCAGACCACAGCTAGAGAGGATTCTGACCTTGAAAATTAGCGACTATAACCTGGCAGACTGTAAGAGCTATGGCATGCTCGCACCTCACAAATATCTGACCAAGACGAAGGGAAATAAGACAACGATCATCCCTCAGCCATGGACCATGAACCTCGTGCAGCCCACCATTTTGAATGTAATGAAGATTCCACATTTTGGAAGCCACCAGGAGGTTAACGCCTGTGTTAAGCTCTTGTTGTCATGCTTCCACGGTGGCTATCTTTGGTTGGACAGACGTATCACTGTCGATCCGGCGTTGATCCATAGGATGAACGGACTGAGCATGCAGGGACCAGACCCACAAGACTTCTACCGAGGAAAAGCTGCAGACCGCACCTTGGCACAGACAATTAAAGAAACATACGACGATGTTAAGAAGGGGACGCGAGGCTACAAGGTAGCCTCCATCCAGAATGGCACAGTGTGCTTAGCATGCCAATTAATTGCAAGAAAGATAGTAAGAAAGAACAGACCCACGCATGTTACAGGGTTTGTCGTTGACCTCGCTGGGAAATGCGTGGAAAGCCTACAAATGAACTGGGCGAAGTATCTAGTTAACCAGCTCGAACTGGATTTCTGCGAAGCGCAGGATCAGGGCTATGAGTTTCACTTCAGCTGGCTCCTGATCCTCATCGCGTTTACTGCTTGGGAGATGCCAGAAGGTGCGACCTTCCCTGAGATCGATCCATTCGAGCCGCTCGTTACAAAGTTCACCACGCTCTGGTATTCGAGCGATATGGGAAAGCAGTGGCAGTGAAACGCAATATTTCATACCTACTACATGCAGTGTATGAGGGCTATTGAGTCCTTCCCTCGTATGACGTCGAACACCCTGGACAGGTTCATGCCTCTTATGAAGTTCCGCGCAGATAGGCATTTTATTTATATTACTGCGCACACCGATGAAAGCAAAGAAGAACTTCAGTACTACTACAAGCTCACTACAGAGGACCTGGAAGGAATCATTAAAGACTGGCCTGCAGAACTCCTTATCCCCGCTGACCCCACAGAGTTGTCTATCCCGGACCTCATTGGAAACCCGGTGGTTACTCGCGAAGAGTATGATGCCCAAAGCAGCAGTAGGAAGAGAAAGAAGCAATATGTACAGGAAGTACACAACACATCAAAAGAGATTGCATCCGAGTCACCTAGCAGAGGAGGTGATGACGAAGTGAACAAAGAATAAAAAGAACAAGAAGAAGATAAGCAAGGCGAAGTAACACCACCACAGAACCTCCCTGATGACACTGATTCATCTAAGAAAAGGAAGGTCTCCCCCACGAAACCTCCATCGCGGAAGAAGTCTAAATCCAATAAACCAAAGATGTAGAATGTACTCACGATCGACGACTTCGACTTCATTATTTCAGTTGTAGGAGATGCCTCAGAAGAGATTTTGCAAAGAAATGAAGCAAAACAAGAAGCCATGTATGATAGAATTGAAGCAGAACTAAGAGGTGTACAACAAGCCCTTTATTCGAGCCACACAGTGTCCACTGCGCCCCCGCCCTCAGAAGAACCAGAGTTGGGAGATGAGCCTGATCAACTCCGCAGACTAGCTGATGTGACTGAAGCCCGCCTTCATTGAGCACAAGCTGAGAAAGACCAGGCCACAACGGCCCTGAAACAAGCATAGGAGGAATTTATAGAGCAACGCAGGATTGCGCAACAGGAGAAGGATGCTCTTCAAGCGAAGTTTGAAGAAGAGAGCACAGATCCAGCAAAAGAAAGAAAAGTTGCTCGCGGAGCAGGTCGGAGTAAAAGAAGCAGTCAACAGAGCACTTCGCTCTATGACGGGATTGGATCAGAAGGAGGAAGAACCAGTAGAACACCAAGTAGCGCAGCTTGCAGAAATCATCCAGCAGCTTCAGCAGAGAATCACAGATCTGGAGCTAAGAACAGTGCCCAGTACTCCACAGGATGTGCGAGATCAAAGAAAAGCGATTGTTGGAGGCAGAGTTGAAAGAATCAAGGGCATCGCCATGGAATGTAAACAACTGAGTAATCGCAGTGCCCAAACTTATGAGCAACTCACTGAGGATCCTAAATTGAAGGCGCTGGAGTCACAGCTCCAAAAGGCGAAGCAACAAGCAGAAATAGTACAGGCGCAGTTAAAGCCCCTGTCAGGCATTGAGAGGATGAAGTGATCCCAAGAACAGTGCACTGCCCAGCAGCATGTCCACACCATTCAAAGCAGATTCATGGAAGTAACTTAGAGGCTCCAACCAATACAAGACGAGGCTTACCAGCTATTTGCAGATATCGAAGGCTGAGGAGCAGAACTGAAGCAAGTCGTCACTGCAGTGGAACAACACTTAGAGGGACCTGTCAAAGAAGCAATAATCCAAGAGTTCACTGAGCAGGAGGCCTTGGCACAGCAACAAATCGAAGCAGCTCGAGGCGTTGAGGTAGAGCTACCTAGATCAGAGTGACTCGGGATGAGTCACAGGTGAGTGTTGGGGGCCTGTTGGCCCTTGACTAAGTTTTGAGGACCCTTGTTCATTTTTTACCATTTTGGGACTTCGACGGGCTATCGAAGGCGGAGCGCAAGTTGAAGTGGAGATCGTGGGATCTCGGCCCCTTTTTATGGATTTTTGGGTTTTGGGCTTATGTAATGGGTATGGGGATGTTGGCCCATGGGTTTACCCATGCTTAGGCCTATTTTGTAATGAATAAATAGAAGTCTAGGCGATGTAAGAAGTAGTGAGTAGTGACTAGTCAGAGTGAGCCATTGTTGCTAAGTGCAAAAGTAGATCTGTGTGATTTGGCTTTGTGCGCAATGTGTGAGACTCGCAAGGCTAAGTGCAAGCGACTGTAAAAGATTGTGTAAGGCTCTGTGCCTAGATCTACTCGGGGAAGGAGGATCTGGTGAGGTGCGCAGATCTCCTGTCTTCTGCGGAGTTGATTTGAAGGCTTTGTGCATGTAAGAATATTGAAATAAGTTAATAAAGAAGATGATGAGTTGGTGGACGTAGCCCCGGGGAGGGGGTGAACCACGTATATCATGTGTTGTGAATGCTTTGTGCTTTATGATTTCTCTCTTGTTTGTGTGATTCAATGCTTAGTGCGTCGTTAGATGATAGATGAATCTGATATGATAGCTTAGTGTTGAATAATGTGAACGAATGCTAGATCTGATCTATGTTGGTATGCTTAGTGCTTGAATCTATTGAATCTGTGTGAATGTTGTGTTGATCTGTTGTTCGGGTTTAGCTGCACTGTGAACTAAGGCTGAATATTAACGAACTATAATTACTAAGTGCTATGTTAAGGTGTTACAATCACATATATGTGTCCCAACTAAGGTTGCAGACATCTGAGTCCTACAACCACCCCTGCCTCTACCTCGGGTAAGACTTCATTTGCTTCGCAGGTGTTGCCGAAAGGGCTGGTAGTTAAAGTTTTTTTGGTGCGTTGTTGTAGCGTTGAACCCCGGGTCTGCCCATGTGCTAACAAGTATGTTACCCACGATCTGGAGTTGGCAGGAATTGTGCATGTGTTGAAGATGTAGAGGCATTACTTGCTCGGGAGAAGATTTTTCTTAATGATAGACCATTGTGGTCTAAAGTATTTGTTCGACCAACCAAGGTTGAATGCTAGACATGTCAGGTGGATGGCATTGATTAGCGAGTTTGATTTTGAAATCAAACACATCAAAGGTAAGAAAAATAGAGTGGCGAATGCATTCAACCAAAGTGTGCAGGCTATACACTTAGCAGCAACAAGTGTAGGAAAGTCTGACATCAAGCAAAAGATTAAACCCCTCTTGCAAGATGAGTTTTTCACTCAAGTAAAGGAAGGGTTACAGCGAGATCCTAGGGAAAAGAAATATGAATGATGTCAGCGTGGGGTCGATAGTCTTATGTTGTATAATAATAGGTTATATGTGTCTAATTCAACTGATTTGAGACATTTAATCATGGATGAGTTTCATAGAAGGCCATATGAAAGTCACCCTGGACCAAAAAATGATGACAACAATAAGACAATTGTATTATTGCCCTGGGATGAAGCAGTATGTTGCTCAGTACATTGCAAAATGCTTAGAGTGCCAATAGGTGAAGGTTGAGCACAGACATCTTGCAGGTCTACTGGAGCCTTTGCCTATTCCAAAATGGAAATGGGAAACGATTTCCATGGATTTCATTACAAGTCTACCAAAGATAATCAAACAACATGATTTTATCATGGTTGTAGTGGACAAGTTGAGCAAAGCAACTCATTTTATTCTTATTAAATCTACTTTCAAAGACATAGATGTTGCTAATGTTTTCATAAAAAAAAAAAATCAAATTGCATGGTTTACCAAGACCATAGTCTCGGACAGAGATGCTAAGTTCACTTCAAATTTTTGCAAAAACTTGTTTGCAGGCCTAGGAACGCAATTGGCATTTAGTACGACCTACCATCCGCAAACAGATGATCAGACCGAAAGAGTGAACAGAGTGCTAGAAGACATGTCAAGGATGCATGTTATGCATCAACCTAAGCAATGGGAAGAGTATCTACCACTGGTAGAATTCGCCTACAACAACAGTTATCAGGAATCATTGAAAAATGAATTTGTTTGAGGTTTTGTATCGCAAAAAGGGCAAAGTTCCAATCAGTTGGGATAGTCTAGTGGATAAGATCACACTTTGACCAGAATTGTTGAAGGAGATGGAACAAGGAATGGTCAAGATAAAACAAAATATGATAGTAGCTCGGGACAAACAAAAGAGCTATGTAGATAGCAAAAGAACTCACCAAGAGTTTAAAATAGAAGATCATGTGTATCTTTGGGTGAAACCCAAGAGAAGCTCCCTAAGAATGGGAA